>ML384239.1:140075-242536 GCA_005239525.1 Nicotiana knightiana | reverse complement strand
TCCCTTTATTTTCTATTAGAATCAAAATAGTTGTACCTCTCTATTCAAGATCTCTTTGTAATAAAATTCTTAGATTTTGTACTCTCTTTGCTTACTTGATCACATAGACTAATCCATATAATTTAAGTTCGGCCGGGACCCATAGTTGCGGACCTCGAGGAGTGCCTAACACCTTCTCTTTGAGGTAACTTGAGCCCTTACCCGATCTTTGGTAATGTAGACTAGTTAAACTAGCGTCATTTGCAAATAGATGTCGTAACGCGCCTTAAAAATTGTTAGGTAGCAACTCTCTTCTTTTAATACCTCCTTAAAAGAGTTGTCAGATGTTGAAACCCGATTTGGCGAGAAAATAGGGCGCGACAAGCAGAGTGTATTATTTTGGTGGTCTTCTAGTGGATTACTATTGTCACCTTGTGGAGGGGTGTCTAATTATTTTAGCCCAATGTTGGTGTTGTCTATGGGTTCAAGACTATAAACAGTGTATTGTGTTGCTTCATGCGTGGGTCTTGACGCGGTAATGGTGAAGAATGGTAGGGTGTTTCTTTACGTGTCATGGCAGATCATGCTTTGGGAGGAGAAATATTTTGTTCATGGTTAAGAGTTGGTATTTGTTGCAGTGCAGAAGAGGAATTTGGGCCATGGACGTCCAGGCTGGGGCCGATGGTGTTGCGAGCTGGGTATTTCCAAGCTTAGTAGAGTTCTCTCTTGTGGTGATGCATAGTCATCCTTGTTTGAGCGAAATAAGTCTCAGTAATATGGTGGTCTCCATTTGCGTTCCCATAGGGTCATGGATGTGCGAGGTAGTGCTAAGGAGGTGGTCCTTAGTGATGAGGTGTGTTCCGACTTCAGGGTCAAATCTGTGTTTCCAGTGTTGATTGTTCGTGGGAGATAATCCTTGAGGAGGCTTAGAGTTGAGGCATTTTATTTATTCTATCGCTACGAAGATGGATCGTGGTTTAAGGAATCATTATTTATGGTAGAGGATGAAAAATGTCATTGTTGGATATGTCTCGCGGTGGTTGAATTGTTGGAAAGTCAAGTATGAGCGGCAGAGATCAAGTAGTTTGATTCGGAAGATAGCTAAATCAAAGTGGAAGTGGGAGCGTACCATTATGGAGTTTGTGGTAGAGTAACCACATGCTTTGAGAAAGCTTGGTGTGATTTGGGTCATGATGGAAAATTGACTAAGCCGTGGCATTCCTTTGGGATGGTGGCCTCTATACTCAGGAAGCTTGAATGTGACAGAAAGAAGTTGCTTGGTATGCAAAAGGAATGTGAATAATTGATTATCAACTTGGTATGAAATACAGTCTTGAGTTTTGGATGTGCTGATGGATCTTTCAGTTCATTATTCTTACAACTTGTGGATGAGTGTAGACTCAGGAGGTCATTTATTGCATAGTGGGAGTACCCATGGCAAGGTCAGAAAAAGATGTCGAAATGAGGCTACACTGGTGGGCTATCTTATGTGAGAAGGTTAGAGGTTATATAATTTCTTATGAGATTCATGTGAAGTGTTTTACATTCTTTCTAATAGGACACATGTACTATGTTGTGGGTCTGAAATGCTTGAGGAAGAAGATAGGACTATCACGAGGTTGAGCTCGCATTTGGGCGGATAATTTGGGATGTGTTATGGTTAGTGCAATATGAGCTTATGAGAAATTCAGCAGAGTAACAGTGTGAAAATATAGTGGCTTGAGAAGATGAGTCATTGTGGGTCCTTTGTGTTATGTGAATGCAACTTAAATCCAAGTGGGAGAGTCTACCCCCGGCGATCGAAATGCGTGATCATGTGTTATGTTAGTTTCAGAACTAAGGGACGTTGGTGGATTATGTATGACTTCGAGGTTGATTCAACCAAGGATCTGGATACATGTTAGAGGTTGATATATGAAGGTTGTAGGATGGCTCAGATTTGATATTCCTTGTCGATGTGATGTGAAAGGGAAAGGATTCGCTTGTGTGCTTCTTTAGGAGTATTGATATGCTAACGGAGAACTAGTCATTTAGCTTTCTTGGTTATGTATTCGGGACTAGGTTAGAGTGGGCGACTCTCACTAATGGTTCTAGTGGGTTAAAGAATTAAGGCAGGGTGCCTAAGGATTTTCAGGTTCGTTGTATGGCTAGGGATTGAGTTTTGCAACAATGTGTGAGTCAGACTTGGGGTATTTCTACATCATTTTTTCTTCTGCGATGTGGTGTTAGAGAAATGGAAGAAACAACTTCGGATTTATAAGATGTCTCATCTAAACATGCATATCAGTTTGAGGTATTGCTGAGTACATGAGTGTCATACCCCAAACCAGAAGGACACAAAGGGCAATCGGGACTACCTCACCGAGCACCAACATAACGTGCATCCTTAAACATGCTATCATACGTTAATAGGCCGAAAAGGCTGCCATGATACAATCTGATAAGAATTTGAAACAAAACACGACAAAGGATGACTCAAAATAATATACAAGCTTATATACACGAGACGCATGGACCCACAAGTCTTCCATGACTATCAATACACATAGCATCTGTCTACAAGCCTCTAAGAAGTACATAAACATCATTAGGTTGGGATAGGGCCCCATCATACTAAACTCTGTACATATATGCAACAATCATACCTACCAGCTCACAAAACAACTCCAGCAGAAAGGAGCGCGACAACCTTCAGCTGAGTTTAGTCCTCTATTGTGAAGTATCACCTGAATCACTTACTCTATCTACGAGCATGAAATGCAACAGCCGAAAAAGGGGTTGTCAGTACGAAATTTGTAATTAATATGTAAGGCAAGTAAAGCACATATATAGAAGATGAACTATGAACGAAGAGTATGCAAGAATACACTATCACAATCATGGGTATATATATCCATGTCTGTAAAAATAAAGCCACTCAACTAGACCATATAATATAGTTTCAAGCCACTCTATGGAGCAATTCATGTCAACATAATGAACCCGGCATCGAAGAGGAGTCGGTCGTACCCGGACTTAATAGGATTCAGTAATGTCTCATGTCATATTATAACATATCCATCCTCTAAGTGGACTCGGTCGTACCCGGCCTTAACATGACTCAATAATGTCAAAACCAGTTACAGTGGTGTGCACATATAAGTGACACTCACTATGGTCCAACAAAAATAATTTAACAAGATATGATATCAGTACTAGGCATACGAGGATGATAAAAACAGTCAACATTAAATATAATTGTAATTCAAATAAATACTGAAAGTAAATAAACAGTTACTACTCCATTTTTCACCCAAATAACTTAAATAAACAATTACTACTTCATTTTCCCCCAAATATCTTAAATAAACAATTATTACTTCATTTTCCCCCAAATATCTTCGATAAACAATTACTACTTCATTTTCCCCCAAATATCTTGACACTTCATAATCCATGAAATCATCAACAATTTAACATGCGCATACGGAATAAGGACAACCGGCCTGAGCCATCACAATAATCATATATGTGCACTGCCGAGGGTCGAACGGCCCGAACCATAATATATATTTCAATCTCGTTGTGGCGTATGGACCGCTCCCATGCGAGTGGGGGAAATAACACTCCGCTCGCGGAATGTAAATTGTGAAGCGGTCACACACAGTTATGCACAATCAACAGTCCACCCCGACTATATCGGGAAAACAAATACTCAAGTAAATGACAAATTTCTCTTTTAAAAGTCACAAAAATAGTATTTAAATCTTTTCTCGAAATTCATTTGCGAAGTTTAATAATATTCAATAATATAACCTTATCAGAATACAATTATCCACGGAGGAGTCAATTCTCTTTCTAAATGATTAAGAAAGGTACAATCTAGCCTTCTTAGGGAATAAATTACAAATTCAATATCATTATCAGTCTAATATTATTGGCAGGATCACATGTACAACACATAAGGCATGCTAGTGGGTCCTAGACTACCCGGACATAAGCATAATAGTAGCTACGCATGGACCCTAGTCACTTCGTGCGTACGTAGCCCCCAGAAATAGTAGCACATTAATTAATTCACCTATGGGGACAATTCCCCCTCACAACGTTAGAAAGGAGACTTACCTCGCTCCGAAATTCCATAACCGGCTTCCAAGCCCTTCCGACGACTCCAATGGACGCACAACACCCTAAAATTATCCAAATAACGACAAAACAATGAAAATATACTCTATTTGCAACAATTCAAGTTATATAAATTCCCAACTCCGCTCAAGGAATTGACCAAAATGCCCTCGGGCTCACGTGCTCGGATTTCGAAATTTCTCGAAGATAAACTCTACCCGTAGCTTTACTAGCTCAAATATACAATTTACTCAAATATTCGTGCTCAATTCGTGGCTAAAATCCAAATTACCAATTTTCTAGGTCTTCCCTTAGAATCTCAATTTTTATACAAATTCTCATGTCTAATTCCATGTATAAACCTTGTATTTAACTTAAAAACGTGCAGAAATTACTTACCTAGTGATGCTTGATGGAAATACCCTCTTGAAGCTCCTCAAAAATCGTCCAAATCAAAACAAATAATGAAGAAATGACCAAAAATCCTGTTTTAAAACATTATGCCCAGGCCTCATTTCCGCACATGCGATCCAACCTTCGCACCTGCGCTCCCTCAGGTGCGCCCAAACTCCCGCACCTGCGGCTTCCTCAGCTCCAGCGAAAACTCGCACCTGTGCCCCATTGTCAGCATCTGCGCCTTTTCAGGTGCGGAAATTACATCGCACCTGCACTCCCAGCCAAGCCAGCAAAATCTCGCACCTACGGCCAAAGCCTCGCAGGTGCGGTCACACTAGATGACAGCAACCTCAGCACTTCTTCAAACACCAAACTTGATCCTTTAACCATTCGGAACCCACCCGAGGCTACCGGGACCCCGAATCTCAGCGGACTTGCTCGAGGCCTCAAATCACATCAAACAATGCCGTAATCACGAATCGCACTAAAATTCAACTTTATGAACTTGAAATTTCCAACTTCTACATCTGATGCCGAAACCTATCAAATCACGTACGACCCCAAATTTTGCGCACAAGTCACATTCGACATTATGGACTTGCTCCAACTCCCAGGATCATTCCAACCCCGATATCAAAATTTCCACTTCCGGTCGAATTTCTCAAAAATTATCAAATTCCTATCTTTAGCCAAATGACTTCAAAATGACTCACGGACATCCGAATTCACTTCTTCTCGCGCTCCTAACCCCAGAATCACTATACAAAGCTATTCCCAGACTCGGAATCTCAAACGGACATCAATAACTCTGAAATGCGTTTCAAGCCAAACTTAGGAAATTTTCTTCAAAATGCTGACTTCCACAATATATGTTGAAACGCTCCCGGGTTATCCAAAGCCCGATCCGGATATACGCCTGATTCCAAAATCATCATACGAACCCATAGTGACCTTTAAATCCCGATTCAGAGGTCGTTTACTCAAAATTCCAATCTTAGTCAATTTCTCTAACTTAAGGCTTCCAATTTGACTCTGAACTTCCCGAAATTCAACTCCGAACATTCCCACGAGTCATAATACCTGAAATGGAGCTGCTCATGACTTCAAACCACTGAACGACGTACTAGATCTCAAAATGACCGGTCGAGTCGTGTAACGACCCGACTGGCCGTTTTGCATTCTCGGACGCCGTTTTGCATTCTCGGACCCAGTTCCCCTAAATGAAACATCTCATAGCGGCTTATAATGATTTATGACTTGCGGGGACTAGTGGTCCGGGATTCGGAGGTTTTTAGAGTGCAATAGGAACATTTGGTTCCTTAAGGTTGGCATTTAAGGCCAAGTTTGACTTCGGTCAACATTTTGGGTAAACGGCCTCGGAATTGAGTTTTGACGATTCTGGTAGCTTCATATGATGATTCCTGACCTGGGTGTATGTTCGGAATAGATTTCTGATGACTCGGGATTGTTTTGGTGCCCAATATTGAAATAAGAGTTCCTTAAGTTCCTATTATGGTTTGGGAAGTTTTTTTGCGATATTGCGGTCCGAATGGAATTTCGAATTGGGAATAGTTCCGTTATGTCATTTATGACTTGCCTAAAAAATTTTGTGTCATTCTGAGTTGTATAGGTCGGTTCGGCGCGTTATTAGCGAAGTCAAGAAAATTTAAAGTTCCTATGTTTGGTTCTAGGGGTTTTGAGGTGTGATTTTGAGTTTTAGCGTTGTTTTGGGTGTTTAGAAGGGAGCGAGTCCGTATTATGATTAGGGACTTGTTGTTATATTTGGACAGGGGCTCGGGTGGGCCCAGGTGCCTCCCGGACATCACACGAGGCCAAAAACCAGCTGAAATAGCTGTTGGTGTACATGTTCTGGTGTGACCGCATGTGCGGTTGCCCAGTCGCTTGTGCGGGACCGCTCCTGCGGTCCCGGCCTCGCAGGTGCGACCGCCAAGCGGGCAGGCCAATCCTTGCAGGAGCGGAGCCGCAGGTGCATTCTTCACTCCGCAGGTGCGGGCCCAGGCCTCCTCGTCCATTTTCGCAGGTGCGAACCTTTGCTCGTAGATGCACTACTCGAGCCGCAGGTGCGGAAACACTGTTCAGATAGTGTGTTTTTATACCCGGGATTTAATTATTTTCCTTATCTTCTTCTTCTTCCTTGGGACAATGTCCACCATTTTAGAAGGGCAAACGACCTGGTTATTGAAGGTAAGTAAATTCTTCTCTAATATTAGCTTCATGCATGGTTTACAAGCTAAATAACTACCTAAATTAGTGAAAACTAAGGATTTGGGTTAGTAACCTAGGGCTTCTAAAATGTAGAAAATTACCCGTCAATTAGCTATCAAAATCGAGTGAAAATCATGTATTAATGGTCCTTAAGGTATCAGTGAGTATTCCCATCGAGAATTTTTGGAATCCGAGCATGCGGGCCCGAGGTTGGATTTTAGAATTTCTTCAAGAATGGAGAATTTGACTTAGTAGTAGGAAAATTTCCATACTTTGAGAATAAATTGATGAATTTGTATAAAATTTGGCTA
Organism: Nicotiana knightiana; assembly: GCA_005239525.1. NCBI lineage: Eukaryota > Viridiplantae > Streptophyta > Magnoliopsida > Solanales > Solanaceae > Nicotiana > Nicotiana knightiana. The sequence continues at coordinate 235,520 of ML384239.1, read as the reverse complement.
GTTTCGAGTCCTCGGGTGTAGAATTTGGAGTTTCGGGCGCATTCTTGGTCCGGGGAGTAGGTTCGACGCGAGGTGAGTCTACTTTCTAACCTTGTAAGAGGAAGTTGTCCCCATAGGTGATTATAAATAATTTAATTTCCTTATCTGCGGGGGTTACACACGCACGATGTGACGAGAGTCTGTGCGTAGCTACTACTATGTTATGTTGGGTAGTTCTAGGAATCACGAGCATGCTTATATGTGCTCTACATGTATTCCTAAATTTATTTTGAGTTGCTTATTATCCTTGATTTGGCATGAGAATATTAGGAAGTTGTGGTCCATGATATATTGCTTAGGTTCTTTCCTTAAAGAATAATCTCCGATAATAACCTGAAAATTGATAATTTTATGTATGTATGTGGCACCGCGTCACAGGTATGATTCGTGAGCGGAATAGCCCTACAATTATGTCAACCGCGTCGCGTGTTCGATTCACGAGCGGGGTAATAGATACATCTATAGTTCGAGTCGTTCGACCCTCGGCAGTGCACATTTATTTTTCGCGACGTTTCGGTCGTACGCTTCCGGCCTATTATGTGTTGTATGATTTATTGGGAATTTGTTGTAATTTATAAACTGGTTCAGGTTAATAAGGGAATTTAGTACATTATGTGCTAGTGACATTTGGCATGCAAAGGTAAATACAACTTTACTTGATAATTTATCTCTTTGTGGTTTCTACGACTCTTATGCCTGCGTAGTTCCTATTAAATCATGTTATTTAGAAATGTTGACCCTAGTAAGTATCACGTCTACCTCTCGCCACTACCTCTTCGAGGTTAGGCAGTATACTCGCTGGGTACATATTTGTTTATGTACTTAATTGTAAAGGTTCTGAGGCTGATGCATCTGGTTATCAGACTAGAGCTCGATTCTGATCTTAGTTGGACCCGACTTCACGGTGAGCTGCTTCTCCTGGCGATCCTCGGTAGCACTGTGGAGTTTTCTTTTTCTTGTTTCCCGTCTATTTCTTTGAGATAGTGGGATTGTATATTATGTTTTGTATATACTGTTAGTATGCCCGTAGAACTTGTGACACTAGTTCCTGGCACACACGTAGTTGTTATTTTGGTTTGCGGGTCTGTATATATATATATATATATTGGATCATTCCTCTTCATGAATGTTTTGATTAAAACTGGCTATTTATCATTGCCGAATCGTGTTTTAAGTTTTAATAACTGAGTATATTTTAAAGTGTTTAATATAATAAGAAGGAACCTTTAAAAAATTGAGAGTCGGCTTGCCTAACCCCGGTGTTGGGCGCCATAACGACCTAAGTTAGTATTTTGGGTCGTGGCAACATGGTATCAGAACACTAGGTTCACGTAGGTCTCACAAGTCACGGGCAAACCTAGTAGAGTCTTGCCGATCGGTACGGAGATGTCTGTACTTATCTTCGGAAGGTTATAGGGTGTCAGGAAAACCTCTCCTTATTTTTATTCTATCGTTCTTTCAATGGTTTACTAAATTTCATTCTTCTATTCTCTCACAGATGGTGAGGACGCGTGCATCCGATGTTTCAGACCTGGGAGGGGCCTCTACCCCCGTTGTTCGAGGCCGTGGCAGAGGCCGGGGGAGGGCACCAGCCCGAGGTAGGGACGAGGGCGTCCCGAGCTATTGCAGTCAGACCACCACCAGAGGACCCTACTATAGGGAGCAGGGTGAGGTGCCCCCAGCAGGTCCTACTCCAGTGGACTTTATGACGGTACCGGGATTCCAGGAGATCATGGGCCGTATGATGCGATTCATGGACACTATATCCCAAGCTGGTTTATTTCCAACGGATCCTACCACATCGCAGGCAGGAGGGGGAGCCTAGATCCCTACTGCCCAGGCTACAGGCCAGACGGCAACACTTCATCATACCCCGGGTACACTACCCGTGGGTGGGGTCCAGCCTGTAGCAGTAGCACCTGAGCCCAGGCCAGCTGCGGACGGCGATCCACAGAAGTTACTGGATAGATGGACCCGATTGCACCCTCCCATCTTTGGGGGTGAGAAGGGAGAGGATGCCCAGGACTTTATTAATAGGTGTAGGGACAGACTGCACAACATGAGGATACTGGAGTCCCATGGAGTAGACTTCACTACTTTCCAGCTTGAGGGCAGGACCCAAATATGGTGGTAGTCCGATATCCTGGGTAGACCAGCAGGTTCCCCTTCCATCACTTGGGAGCAGTACACTCAGCTGTTCCTGGACAGGTATATCCACCCTCCGAGAGGGAAGAGCTGCGATATCAGTTTAAGCAGCTGGAGCAGGGGCAGATGTCAGTGACAGATGACGAGGCCAGGTTTTCTGAGCTGTCCCGTCATACCCTTATGATATTGCCTACTAATGCTGAGAGAGTGCGGGGATCTATAGCAGGGCTGCACTCCGGTATTAGGGCCAATATGGCCAGAGAGGTGGATATGGGGAATCCCTATCAGCTTGTGGTCGTGATAGCTCGTCGGATGGAGGGTTATTGTTCGAGAGGCAGAGAGCAGGTTCAGCATGACAAGAGGGCTAGATTTTCAGCAGATTTCAGAGGTGCCCCAGCCAGGATTAGAGGTCAGTTCGGTAGAGGCCAGTCTAGCAGGCCTCCATATTCAGCTCCTCCGCCCCCTCCCCGTGGTGCTCCAGTGAGGCCCTATTTCACCGCCATGCCAAAGAGCTCTCACCGTCCCCTAGCTGTCCAGGATCCTTATTCAGGGCAGCAGGCCATGCCACCAGCTAGATGTTATGAGTGTGGGGATCCGACCCATATGAGGAGGACTTTTCCCAGGCTTCGGGGCAAGCCGTTCCATAGAGCTATCAGCCTACACTTTCAGCACCGACGGTTCGTCCACCCAGAGGTGGAGGGCATACTGGTAGAGGGCGTCTTAGAGGTGGAAGCCAGGCAGGGGGAGCTTTGCCGGCTCGTATTCATTGCCAGGTAGGGGGAGCTCTACCGACCCCTATTCATTCCACTGGAGGTCAGTCTCCGGTGCTCCAGCTAAATTCTATGCTATCCCGGCCAGATCAGATACAGTGGCCTCAGACACCGTGATCACAGGTATTATTACAGTATGTGGTAGAGAGGCATCGATGTTATTTGATGCAGTATCCACTTATTCCTATGTTTTGATCTTATTTTCTCATTTTTTGGATGTCTCTCGTGAGTCCTTGGGTTCCCCTATTTATGTGTCCACTCCCGTGGGTGATTCTGTGGCTGTAGACCGGATTTGTCTATCCTGTGTGATTTCATTTTGTGGTTTTGAGACTGGAGCGGATATCTTATTGCTCGACATGGTTGATTTCGAGATTATTTTAGGCATGGATTGGCTATCTCCTTATCATTCCGTGCTAGATTGCCATGCCAAGACAGTTACTTTATCCATGCTCGCGTCGCCTAGGCTAGAGTGGAGAGGTTCCTCAGTTAGTACAGCCAGCTGAGTTATTTCATTCTTGAAGGCTCGACATATGGTCGAGAAGGGTTGTCTGGCCTATTTTGCTTATGTGCGGGACACCACCGCCAATTCTCCGACGATTGATTCAGTGCCAGTTGTTCAAGAATGTGCTGATGTATTTCCTTTGGACCTTCTGGGCATGCCTTTGGATCGTGATATTGATTTCTGCGTTGATTTAGCTTCATGCACCGAGACTATATCTATTGCTCCGTACCGTATGGCTTTGCGACAGTTGAAGTAGTTGAAGGAGCAACTTGAGGAGTTGTTAGCTAAGGGGTTTATCAGGCCGAGTGTATCGTCGTGGGGTGCTCCAGTTCTATTCGTGAAGAAAAAGGATGGGTCCATGTGGATGTGTATTGATTACCGCCAGTTGAACAAGGTTACCATTAAGAACAAGTATCCTTTGTCGCGCATCGATGATTTGTTTGACCAGTTGTAGGGTGCTCGTGTGTTTTCTAAGATAGATTTGAGATTGGGGTATCATCAGTTGAGGATTTGGGCTTCGCATGTTCCGAAGACTGCTTTTCATACGAGATATGGCCATTATGAGTTCCTAGTGATGTTTTTTGGCTTGATTAATGCCCCAGCAGCATTCATGGACTTGATGAATAGGGTGTTCAGGCCGTATATTGATTCCTTTGTCATTGTCTTCATTGATGACATTTTTATTTACTCACATAGCCTGGGGGAGCACGAACAACATCTGAGAGTTGTGCTCCAGACTTTGCGAGAATAGAAGCTATATGCTAAGTTCTCCAAGTGTGAGTTCTTGTTAGATTCCGTAGCATTCTTGGGGCATGTGTTATCCGGAGAGGGTATCAAGGTCGATCCTCAGAAGGTTGAGGAGGTTCAGAGTTGGTCGCGTCCTACTTCAGCTACAGAGATCAAGAGATTTTTTGGCCTAGCAGGATATTATAGCCGATTTGTGGAGGGGTTCTCTTCTATTGCAGCTCCATTAACTAGATTGACTCAGAAGAATGCCCCATTTTGATGGTCTGACAAGTGTGAGGCGAGCTTTCAGAAGCTCAAGACAGCATTGACCTCAGCACCAGTTCTAATATTGCCTTCCGGTTCAGGGATCTATACAGTATATTGCGACGCCTTCACGCGTTGGCTTGGGGTGTGTATTGATGTAGGAGGGGAGAGTCATTGCTTATTCTTCACGCCAGCTGAAGGTTCATGAGAAGAATTACCCTATGCACGATTTGGAGTTGGCGGCGATTGTTCTTGCTCTTAAGATTTGGAGGCACTACTTGTATGGAGTGTCCTGTAAGGTTTATACAGACCACCGTAGCTTGCAGCACTTGTTCAAGCAGAAAGATCTTAATTTGAGGCAGCGCAGGTGGCTTGAGTTGTTAAAGGATTATGATATCACCATTCTTTATCACCCGGGCAAGTCAAATGTGGTAGCAGATGCTTTGAGCATGAAGGCGGAGAGTATGGGTAGCTTGGCTTATAATGCAGCAGAGGAGAGACCTCTAGCCTTGGACGGTCAATATTTGGCTAATCTCTTGGTGAGATTAGACATTTCAGAGCCTCGTCAAGTTCTTGAACATGTGGTTGCTCAGTCTTCGTTATTGGGGAAATTAAGGCTCGGCAGTATGATGATTCGTGTTTGGCCGAGCTACGAGAGACAGTGGTTCAGGGCAGGTCCAAGGAGGTTATTATTGGCGAGGATGGTGTTCTGAGACTTCAGGGCCTCTAATGTGTTCCTAAGGTTGATGGCCAGCGATAGAGGATTCTAGAGGAGGCACACAGTTCTAGGTATTCTGTTCATCCTGGTGCTATGAATATGTATCGTTATTTGAAGCAGCATTACTGGTGAAGGAGAATGAAGAAGGACATTGTGAAGTATGTGGCTAGGTGTCTTAATTTCCAGCAGGTGAAGTATGAGAACCAGAGGCCAGGAGGCCCACTTCAGCATATGCCCATTCCTGAGTGGAAATGGGAGCGCATCCCTATGGACTTCGTGGTTGGGTTGCCTCGGACCTTGTGGAAGGTTGACGCAGTTTGGGTCATTGTGGATAGATTTACCAAATCGGTGCATTTCATTCCAGTAGCTACTACTTATACTTCTGAGAGGTTGGCCCAGATCTACATTCGGGAGATAGTCCGGTTGCATGGTGTGCCGGTGTCCATTTTATCAGATCGAGGTCCTCAGTTCACCTCGCACTTCTGGAGAGCATTACATAGTGAGATGGGTATCCAGATAGACCTCACCACAACATTTCACCCTCATACTGATGGTCAGTCGGAGCGTACAGTTCAGATATTGGAGGACATGCTCAGGGCATGTGTGATTGACTTCGAAGGTCAATGGGACCAGTTCTTGCCTTTGACCGAGTTTGCTTACAATAATAGTTCTCAGTCCAGCATTGAGATGGCACCACTTGAGGCTTTGTATGGTCGGCGATGTCGTTCTCCTATAGGGTGGTTGGAGCCTGACGAGGCTAAGTTATATTGCACAGACCTAGTGAGGGATGCCTTGGAGAAAGTGAAGTTAATTCAGGAGAGGCTCCGCATAACATAGTCCAGACAGAAGACTTACGCGGATCAAAGGGCGCGTGATGTATCATTTATGGAGGGGGATCGGGTCATGTTGAATGTTTTGCCTATGAAGGGTATTATGAGGTTTGGGAAGAAGGGCAAGCTGAGCCCGAGGTTTATAGGTCCCTTCGAGGTGTTGAGGATAGTTGGGGAGGTTGCTTATGAGCTGGCCTTACCTCCCAGTTTATCAGGAGTTCATCCAGTTTTTCATGTATCCATGCTGCGGAGGTACCACGCCGACATCTCTCACGTGGTTGATTTCAGCACTATTCAGTTAGATGAAGGGTTGGGCTACGAGGAGAAGTCAGTTGCTATTATTGATAGACAGGACCTTTAGTTGAGGTCCAAGAGAGTTTCTCCCATAAAGGTCCAGTGGAAGGGCCAACCAGTTGAGGAGGCGACCTGGGAGTCCGAGGAGAACATGCGGACCAGTTATCCACACTTATTTAGCACTTCAGGTATGATTCTAGACCCATTTGAGGATGAACGTTTGTTTAAGAGGTGGAGAATGTAACGACCCGACCAATTGTTTTGCATTATCGGAGCCCGTTCCCCTAAATGGAACTTCCCATAAAGGATTATTATGATTTATGACTTGAGGGGACCGGTGGTCCGGGATTCAGAGGTGTTTAGAGTGCTATGGAACATTTGATTCCTTAAGGTTGACCTTTAAAGTTTGACTTCGGTCAAAATTTTGGGTAAACGACCTCGGAATCGAGTTTTGACGATTTCGGTAACTTCGTATGATGATTCCGGACCTGGGCGTATGTTCAGAATGCATTCTTCACTTCGCAGGTGTAGGCCCAGGCCTCCTCGTCCATTTCCGCAGGTGCGAGCCTTTGCTAACAGGTGCGGTCCTCGAGCTGCAGGTGCGGAAACACTGTTCAGACAGTGTGTTTTTATAACCGTGATTTAGTTATTTTTCCTTATCTTCTTCTTCCTCCTTGGGACGATTTCCACCATTTTAGAGGGGCAAACGACCTGGTTATTGAAGGTAAGTAAATTCTACTCTAATATTAGCTTCATCCATGGATTACAAGCTAAATAACTACCTAAATTAGTGAAAACTAAGGATTTGGGGTAGTAACCTAGGGCTTTTAAAATGTAAAAAATTACCCGTCAATTAGCTATGAAATCGAGTGAAAATCATGTATTAATGGTCCTTAGGTATGGGTAAGTATTCCCTTCGAGAATTTTTGGAATCCGAGCATGAGAGCCCGGGGTTGGATTTTAGAATTTCTTCAAGAATGGCGAATTTGACTTAGTAGTAGGAGAATTTCCATACTTTGAGCATAAATTGATGAATTTGTATAACATTTGGCTAGTTTCGAGTCCTCGGGTGTAGAGTTCGGAGTTTCGGGCGCGTTCTTGTTTCCTGGGAGTAGGTTCGACGTGAGGTGAGTCTCCTTTGTAACCTTGTATGAGGGAATTGTCTCCATAGGTGATTATAAGTAATTGCATGTCATTATTTTCGTGGGCTACGAACGCACGATGTGACAAGAGTCCGTGCGTAGCTACTACTATGTTATGTTGGGTAGTTCTAGGACTCACGAGCATGCTTATATGTGCTTTACATGTATTCCTAAATGTATTTTGGGTTGCCTATTATCCTTGATTTGGCATGAGAATATTAGGAAGTTGTGGTCAATGATATATTGCTTAGGTTCTTTCCTTAAAGATTAATCTCTGATAATTCCCTAAAAATTGATAATTTTATGTATGTATGCGGCAGCGCGTCACATGTATGATTCATGAGCGGAATAGCCCTACTATTATGTCAACCGCGTCACATGTTCGATTCGCGAGCGGGGTATTAGATGCATCTATGTTTCGATCCTTTCGACCCTCGGCAATGCACATTTATTTTTCGCGACGTTTCAACTGTACGTTTCCGGCCTATTATCTGTTGTATGATTTACTGGGAATTTGTTGTAATAGTATAAATTGGTTCAGGTTAATAATGGAATTTAGTACATTATGTGCTAGTGACATTTGGCATGCAATGGTAAATACAACTATGCTTGATAATTTATCTCTTTGTGATTTCTATGACTGTTATGCCTGCCTAATTCCTATTAAATCATGTTATTTTGAGATGTTGGCCCTAGTAAGTATCACGTCTACCTCTCGTCACTACCTCTTCGAGGTTAGGCGGGATACTCACTGGGTGCATATTTGTTTATGTACTCATTCTGCACTTCTATACTTAATTGTACAGGTTCTGAGGCTGGTGTATCTGGTTATCTGACCGGAGCTCGATTCTGATCTTAGTTGGACCCGACTTCACGGTGAGATGCTTCTCCTGGCGATCCTCGGCAGCACCATCGAGTTTTCTTTTGCTTATTTCCCGTCTATTTCTTTCAGATAGTGGGATTTTATATTATGTTTTGTATATTCTTTTAGTATTCTTGTAGGAGTTGTGACACTAGTTCTTGGCACACACGTAGTTGTTATTTTGGTTTGCGGGTCTGTATATATATATATATTGGCTCATTCCTCTTCATGACTGTTTTGATTAAAACTAGTTATTTATCCTTGTCGAATCATGTTTTAAGTTTTAATAACTGAGTATATTTTAAAGTGTTTAATCAAATAAGAAGGATCCTTTAGAAAATTGAGAGTCGGCTTGCCTAACCCCGGTGTTGGGCGCCATCACGACCTGAGTTAGTATTTTGGGTCGTGACAAGTTGTTACATTTTCCCCCACTTAAACAAACGTTCATCATCGAACGTGCCAAGAACTGCTCTGGAGTTATCTGAAATCACTGTTTAACACCTCGCGTACCTGCCCATGGTACCACAACCTAGTTGAGCACATTAGCTTGATCAAACCTGAAGATATCCTCTTTTATGCATACAATAAGCTCAGAACCTAGTTCCAACACCCGAAATTTCTCTACCAGACCTATTTCCAATATATACTCACCGTATCAACTACCACATGAGGTACCAAAATATGACTGCATACTTTTGCTGAACCAGCACCATGCACCGCATAATTCATCATCTAGCCACCATGACATTTCCTGAACCTTAATAGTGAAAATTCAAAGAATTTGATTCTCCCAATCCACCTTACAATATATATACATACATCCTGCTATAATGCTGACAATACCACCACAACGGAGGAGATGTGTAGAAATTCAAAACCAACTGCCGAGTTAACAAATCATTGCATATCTCCTCTTGACTAGAATAATCACCTCATTATGAACCGAATAATGGTATTTGTACTTTAATATATTTCACAAAATCTTATCGCACTGAATCCCTGGTCCAATAATCTTGTCTCACCCAATATGAACTACTCAGACAACAAATCACCCCAAACATGGCTAACAGTCTCACATGATACCACATCGCGCCAATAGGCTACAACTCGAACATGATACATAAGAAATGACTCAGGAAGGGACTACTCAACTCACGCAACTAATATGAACTTTCCTTAGAAAGTAGGAAGTAAAATACAAGAAAAAAAAATATAGGAACCTTACTCATCATCACAATGTTGCGGTGTGCAACCCGATAGAAATAACATACTCGTGGCGGCGTGTCCACACATGAAATTTACATAAGGATATACACACCGAGCTAAGTTTCTCATTACCACAAAAATACTGAATACCCGATCACAAGCACGCTAAGTGCATAATACCATCATGGGGAGACTGATAAAGCCATATACTACAAAACTCAAGCACAACTGAGGTGCGATATATATATATATATATATATATATATATATATATATATATATATATAGCTCTTGAGATCCAGAGTATATATATGTGTATATATATATATATATATATATATACATATATATACTCTGGATCTCAAGAGCTATCCTTCTCTCGTAACATCATCACTACGCGCGACCTCAACACATAAGAAATTATCAAGCCATTTCACAACTCACACGGCACAATCATAATATCACATGAATTTGAGAATGACGGAACAACATCTGATATTCCAACACCTCTCCTTGAGGAGAGCTATACTGAAATGAACACATCTGACTCGCATGAAGCCCATAATCTTGTTTAAATCCATTCATACACTTCAAGCCGATTCTGCTCGTAATGAACTAGGCTGATAGCCTTACCTGGGTCCAAAATATCCTACTTCTTCTCATAACACGCAAGACCAACTATCATAGTCGGGACAACACCCCACAATCCACAACCAGCTGGACCAAACGCCTTCCTAGCATAAATTTCCAAACAAGCAATATTGCACTTCCTTATACTCAGTCCAAATCTTCAATCCATTAAGTGACTACATGTCACACTCATACGATCATCCCGTGGTCACGCTCCCATGACCTTCGACACAAGGTTGCAAGTCTGCACATCTACCACTGGCCACACTAACGCTGAAAACGAATCAAGAACCCATAACTAGGATGCAAAGCCTCTTCCACCGAATATCGATCTCAGGTGACACTGAAGATAGCACCAGCTTACTCTAAACTTTCAAATAAATTTTTCTTGCTCATCCGAGCTCATGACATCCTTGTTAACACCGAACCTCAACCTCGATTCCTACTCCTAGTTACACACTGTTTGCTGCACCTAACATGCCAATATGAAATAGCGCAAGAATTCCATCATAACTCTTGAACCACTTATAGGGTAAACACCTCATCATATAGAAACCTCTTACTTACCTCAATTCAAGAGAACAATAACAACACTCAAGTGAATTCTCACAATCACCCAACATGCAAATCCTAAAGTAGTGGTCGGAACCACCATAAACCTTCCGAGATACGCCTACACCTGACAGGCCATAGCACTCGAATGCTCCCACATGAAATCTATTACGACGGCCGACAAGCCCCGCACATACCGGACCAAACCACATGCATAACTTAATTACACTGACGAAACTGATCACTGCCGTAAGTGTGCCATTTCAACCATGGCTAATCAATCTATCTTCTGTTAATCATCCTTAACTGCCTCAGAAATAATAGTAACCCCATTCAACTCATAGAAAACTCAAACCTCACTTATCCCGAGTGTCCTTGATTCACGAGACCATGCTGCCTCAATCCCACAAACCGTCTCATACCCCTTTGAAAATCTTCCTACACCCCGGAGTTTATTTCTCTCACTCTCCCACTACTATCCAGCATGCTGAAACATATCATAGAACACCCCAACCATATTCCTTTTTCTTAGAAATTATACTGCAAAAGCTCAACTCTTAATCATACTGCTGCCTGAAACCCTTAAATGACGCATTCTTAACTTTTGAATTTACTAGGACCGCTATTGAGAGTCAACCACTCTGCCTGGCCCCAAATACAATCAACTGCAAGGCTCTTTTGGCACATGAACACCCTTTTCAATGAATTACGTGACTGAGTCACTACCCTACAGCTCGCCCATGCCTTAAGCATAAATTCTGAATCTCCCAAAACCTAACCCCGATCCAATAAGACCAACTTATGCACATATTTATCAAATCCCATGCACAATTACCATTCTACTCATTCCCCTTAGCAAAAATAACTTGCCAATACGCCGATAATCCGCAAGCCCATGAGAACACAATCCTACAACCCAACTGCAGGTGGTGGGACTCCCTCACCTAGCCTAAAGCTACTCCTTGCACCACTCTAGACCCTGCTGAGATCCTTTCCCCTTTGTTAACATGATCTTGCTCACCCAACCCGTCCAATCCTTCCAAATTCTCTTTTTAGCATTCCCTAAATACTCAAATTCTCTAGCACCATTCACACATTCTGCCTCCTACCTAATAGCCACTAGAATCCCTCACAGAAACTTGCCTACCACACAACCGCTAACCTACTCACAAGAGATAACCCACCTGTGGAAATCACCAACTGACACCCTAGAATGATGTCGAAATGCACACTCTCTGCAACATCAATGCCCCATCCTAAGCCTGCTCTCATTCACCAACTTTACCAGTCCGTCCTCTCCTCATGGAAATCTACTAACTGCGCTACAACATCTTCAAATTCACTACCACATTTCGTACTTCTTCATTCCTAACAACTCCTCCCTGTTGTATCCAACCTTCCGTCGAAATAACCCACATTTCAACTTAAGCTCGAGGACCCAATCACCATCCACTAAAACTCTCAAACTTTCCCTCAAGATAGGCAGTTGTCTTACCACTGAACTTCTGTTCTATGCTGCCACTCTTCCACTTGTTAAACTCATTCCTTTAAACAATTACCTGACTTCTGTTCCTTACACCTGGCCTTTTAGAAAGGGACCCACCGCCTAGCACTTTCACATATCTTCCTTCATCGTATGCTGCCCAATTGCTGCCTCAATTCAATATCATTCTCTGTAGTTCTCAATCCAGCAGTTCGCCACGACTTCAAACTCTCCGAAGATCATCTATCTCGAGTTGCCTTCATTATCAACACTTATCCAGTACTGAACCACCGCGCCTCACGGTCTTTGACAGCCACTTCTTCAATACTTCTTCACAATACTCTGACCCCATGCAACCGAAGAAACTATAGCACCGACAAACTTAACATATTTCATTCGATCAGCGACGACGACATCACATCACGGGTGCATATCCCACCTCACTTGTAAACACCAAGTCTTACTGCTTTATCAATCCAAAACCTGACCATTTATAGTCCAAATGCCTTTCCCCTGCCGGAACTAAATGCTGAAATCTCGAAATCACGCCCTAAGAAGACCTCCCTTCAAGCCATTCATCACCCCCAACATATGGGCAAGCATTCTATCATCATATCGACATCGCTTGATAACCAATCGTAAACAACATCACAACCTGAGCATAACCTCAAGTCCTCAGAACCCCAACTACTAGCTGAAACAACATATTACACTTCCGCAGGGCAACGACAATAGCCTCAATCAACTTCGCAGGGAGAAACATCCCGCACCACACCCATAGCACCATTTCAATTCCTCAAATTCCTGATTCATAGCAAGCGCTTCGCGACGCGTAAGATTGAGTAGGAAGAAATGTACGCATAACCCTCAGAGGAATCAAATCGCACGATGAGGAATCAAGAAGGGAAGTACTCTTAACAGCCGTGTAGCCTCTCGAAGATAAATACAGACATCTTTGTACCAATCGGCAAGACTCTACTAGACTTGATCATGACTCGTGAAACCTAAGGGAACCTACAGCTCTGATACCATGTTGTCACGATCCAAAATCCAAGTGATGGCGCTGGACACCACTGTCAAGCAAGCCAATCATTAAATGGTTAAGTTAAATTTCCTGTTTTAGCATTTTGAAATCATTACTTTTCACTTTATTACATAATAGCTGAATAAAATCTGCTAAGTAAATACGACAGTTTAATGTTCTATTTTTATAAGATACATCCCAAACACATCCTAGAAACCAATGTCACAAGTGCATGAGCAATTTCTAAGAATTTTACAAATTCTACAAAGCGTGTCCGAAATACAAATTGGACAAGGAATAAATTTGAGAATACAATACATAGAGGAAGACTCTGCTGACTGGGGGTCGTCTCTGAGTGATGCAGCTCGTCTAAGTCTTCAAGTCAGCCATATTGCTATGAATGTACCTGTGCAACAAAATGCACAGCAAGTGTAGCATGAGTACAAAAACAACGTGTACTCAGTAAGTATCCCGCCTAACCTCAGAGAGGTAGTGACGAGAGGTCGACTTGACACTCACTAAGGTCCAACAAAAATAATTTAACAAGATATGATATCAGTAATAGGCATACGAGGATGATAAAAACAGTAAACATTAAAGATAACATTAATTCAAATAAATACTGAAAGTAAACAAACAATTACGACTCCATCTTTCCCCCAAATATCTTAAATAAATAATTACTACTTCATTTCCCCCCAAATATCTTAAATAAACAATTACTACTTTATTTCCCCGAAATATCTTCAATAAACAATTACTACTTCATTTTCCCCCAAATATCTTGAAACTTCAAACTCCATGAAATCATTAACAATTTAACATGCGCATATGGAACAAGGACAACCGGCCTGAGCCATCATAATAATCATATCTGTGCACTGCCGAGGGTCGAACGGCCCGAACCATAATATATCTTTCAATCTCGTTATGGCGTACGGCCCGCTCCCATGCGAGTGGGGGAAATAACACTCCGCTCGCGGAATGTAAATTGCGAAGCGGTCACACACAGTCATGCATAATCAACAGTCCACCCCGACTACATCGGGAAAACAAATACTCAAGTAAATGACAAATTTCTCTTTTAAAAGTCACAAAAATAGTATTTAAATCTTTTCTCAAAATTCATTTGCAAAGTTTAATAATATTCAATAATATAACCTTATCAGGAATACAATTATCCACGGAGGAGTCAATTCTCTTTCTAAATGATTAAGAAAGGTACAATCTAGCCTTCTTAGGGAATAAATTACAAATTCAATAGCATTATCAGTCTTATATTATTGGCAGGATCACATGTACAACACATAAGGCATGCTAGTGGGTCCTAGACTACCTGGACATAAGCATAATAGTAGCTACGCACGGACCCTCGTCACTTCGTGCGTACATAGCCCCCACAAATAGTAGCACATATTTAATTAGTTCACTTATGGGGACAATTTCCCCTCACAAGGTTAGAAAGAAGACTTACCTCGCTCTGAAATTCCATAACCGGCTTCCAAGCCCTTCCGACGACTCCAATGGACGCACAATACCCCAAAACTATCAGAATAACCACTAACCAATGAAAATATATTCTAATATTTTCAACAATTCAAATTATATAAATTCCCAACTCCGCTCAAGGAATTGACTAAAATGCCCTCAGGCCCACGTGCCCGGATTCCGAAATTTCTCGAAGATAAACTCTACCCGTAGCTTTACTAGCTCAAATATACATTTTACTCAAATATTCATGCTCAATTCGTGGCTAAACTCCAAATTACCAAATTTCTAGGACTTCCCTTAGAATCCCAATTTTAATACAAATTCTCATTTCTAATTCCATGTATAAACCTTGTATTTGACTTAAAAACATGAAGAAATTACTTACCTAGTGATGCGTGTGTTAAAACCCATATTCACGTACATTCTTTCATGCCATAAGTTAGTCGACGTAAATATGAGAATAGATTATCTTTGAGATGATAAGAAGTTAATCATATTGGTCTTAAATGATACAAGAGTGTATAAGGGTGATTAACAAGTATTAGAAGTTAAACGAATCAAGGATATTGTAACCCGTATTTTTGGTAGACGTAGGGGTGCTTAATATTCTCAAGATATAGTTTTTAAGGTATTTGAATCACATAATATCCGTATCATAAGTCTCGAAGTCAAACGAGTTATGAAACAAAAGTTGACAAGAGTTGTCGCAACTTAGGTTCATAGTTTTACTTAAACTTTAGGTCAAATGTTATTAAGCTTTTCTCCAAATATACTTGGAATTACAGGATGATCTACCCATCAGATTGAATATATATGAGTCTATTTTCCAACTCATTAAACCTCTTATCAATACGAGATTGGAGTAGAGAGATATAGACATATTTGCGAGACTGCATAAGCTACTAGGTGACAAGTAGGTGGGTCACCGACTTGGTTAAATGATAGCCCAAAAAGAGGAAATTTAGGGTCATCCAACGAGACCATTAAAAGGATTATCTCCTGCAATATATACCTCATTATATTTCACAAATAACCAGACCTAAACCCCTGCAAACTTCCTCCCAAAAGTTACCCACAAACCCTAATTGATTTTCCCTCTCTTTCAAGTTCAAACTGGGGGTAAACCCTAGAGTTTGAAGAACCAAGATAAGGGCTGAGTTATCCAACAAGTAAGGTATTTTTACTACTCTCTTTAATCAATTTTTTTTTTCTCTAAATTCATGGTAATTTTTTTTATACTTGTAAAAACTCACGGGACGGTGATCGGAAGTCGTGAGTTCGAGCTATTCACTTGTAGCGGACTGTTTTGCGGATTGTTTTGTGTTGATGTTGGGCTGCGAGTTTTACTACTGTATTTTGGAGTTTTGTAGGAGGAAGGGTTTTGATAAAAACAAAATAGATGTTGGTTTGTGGGCTAGTCGTTCGTCGTAATACTTCCGGGTCGTTTGCCACGACTATAGTGGTCGTCTTCTGTATGAAGTTACTAGGTTGTGTGTGAACTGTTTTGGGAGGCTCAATTTGATTATTATTGATGTTGTTTGGTCTGTTTGGTGATTATTTTGACTTGTGTGAAATCATATATATAGGGGAGGTGTTGTCCGTTTCATCGTAAAATAAGTTGTGGTTGATACATAATAGTTATGACTCTTAAATGATAATGATAGTGTCATTTCTCTTATTATAGACTAAGGAGTCCTGACAATTGCATAGCTTGATATTGGGGCAGTATATACAAGGCATGTGAGGCTATACCTTTCCTTTTTTTTCACGACTCCGATTGTACATAATGCAATGAACGAGATTCCAAAGATACTCTACTCTTAGAAGCTAGCAGTACTTGCATTGTTTCCCTTCTTATGGAATAATTGATGTTAAGGTTGTTTCTCTTATTCTTATGTTATCAATGTTGTTGGTACTTCCTGATTCTTATAATATTCTTGATGAAGAGTTAATGCTAGTAATGTGTATGGAGAATATCGACCTTACGTCACTACAAAATTTTTAGAACATGATTCCAATGAGTCCTACATGAATTATATATATGTATCTATTTTAATCTACCGAGCCATACTACAGTCGGCCGGGTATGGAACCTATTGTGTCACCACTGATCAGTTGGGTTTACCGATTCCTCTTTGAGGCAGGGTATGATATGATGATGATGATGCCCACAGAGGCGGATGTTGATACGATAATGATGATTTTCACAGAGGCGGATGTTTTTAAAAGATTATGTGTATATATGTATCATGCATTACATGTTACTGTCTCTTAGAAGAACTCAGATGTTACATGTTGTATCTTGTCTACCTCTCTTTACATTATTGTTCATATTTATATTGACTTGCCTTACATACTCAGTACATTATTCATACCGACGTCCTTTTTATTTGTGGATGTTGCAGTTCCCCCACCACAGTAGGTTTTGCAGTTCAGCGGTTATAGGCGATATTCGTTCTCCAGACTTGCCGTGGTCTTGGTATGCATTTTTGGTTATAGATATTATGGGTATGTCGGGGCCCTGTTCCGACTATGTTGCATTACTTATGCTCCTTTAGAAGCTCATAGACAGGTGTCGGCTTATGTATAGTTTGGTATGCCTTGTCGAATGATTTTTGTTGTATAGTCTTTCATGGAAGCGTGGTAGCTCCTAACTTATATGTAGTTTCTTGGCACTCTTGTTATCCCATGTTATCCATGTTCATTCAATTATCTATCATTGATTGGTCTTCATAATCCATATCTACCACTTATATTGATCCCGACGGCCATTAAAGATAATAAGAAGATTAGATAAAATGTACGTTGGTGCTCGGCAAGTATGGCCCGGGTACTAGTCATGATCCTCCGGTTTGGGTCGTGAAAAACTTGGTATCAGAGCAAGTCTGTCCTAGGGGTTGTCTATGAGCTGTGTCTAGTAGAGTCTTGATTATTGATGTGTAGTGCGCCACATTTATAATCAGGAGACTACGTGACATCTAGGGTTGTTACCTTCTTCCTAAATCTATATTGTGTGTAGAGTTGAGTCCTTAGTGTTATATCTAATATTAACCTTGTTTTCGTTCAGCGATGCCTTCGACTAGGAAGCAATCGATTAGTAGACGACTTGATATAGCTGCGGGAGAGGGTACCAGTCAGGTTCCTCAAGCCAGAGCAGGCCAAAGTGAGGCTCAAAGTGAGATGTCGTCTCATACCTCATCTACTCCGTCTCATCTTTAGGATATTAGGAAGCACTTAGCACTACCAGTTCCTCCGTCTGGCCCTACAAAGCAGGATATGTGGAGTGCGGTACACTTGTTGACTAGCTTGGTAGCTGCTCAGGCTCAAAGGCAGAATACCGGTGCTGTTGATAAAACGCATAGTACGAGAGTTCGTGATTTTATTAATCTAGACCCTCTAGTGTATACCGGATCAGACCACAAGGAGGACCCACAGACTTTTATTGACTAGGTTCGTCGTACACTATGGGTTATGCATGCTACAGATACAGAGGCAGTAGAGTTGGCTTCATATCGGTTACGGGATTTAGCGATTTTCAAGTATGATAGTTGGGAGAGACTAGGGGTCTGAAGGCCCCTCCAGATGTGTGAAATGAATTTTCTGAGGCCTTTCTTCGTCACTATTTGCCCGTTGAGATACAACGAGCTAAAGCTGATAAGTTCTTGAACCTTAGACAAGGTAATATGAGTGTGCTAGAGTATGGCATGCAGTTGGATTCTTTGGAAAGGTATGCTCCTCATATGGTGGTCGATATGAGTGATAGGGTGCATATGTTCATGAACGGGTCCACGACAGCCTCCTTGGTGGATGGCATGGATATTTCCCGTATTCAGGGTTATGCTCAGACCCTAGAGGATCGTAAGCGCCAGCAAAGGGCTGATAGGGAGCAGGATAGGGGCCACCATAAGAAGGCGAGGTTTGTAGGGTATTCTCATGACTTAAGAGGTAGTGGTAGGCCCCAGTTTTTGAGGAGTTCGGCGCCACTTGTAGCTAGTGCTCCTCCATAGTTTCAGAGGCCTCGGTATGATCGATTTACCTATTCTGGTCCAGGTCAGATTTCACGGGCATCAGGATCGCAATATCATAGGCATACTAGTCAGACGAGACTCCCAACACCCCGTTGTGGTAAGTGTGTAAAGGCCCACTTTGGTCTGTGTCGTCGAGGTTTTGATGTGTGCTACTCTTGCGGACAGCCTGGCCATATGAAACGGCATTTTCCTAATATAGAAAGTGGTGGTATGGCTCAGCCAACTGGATCTGTTTCTTGTTCTTCCTCATCAGTTCGATCTCCAGCACGGGGTTTTCAGCAATCGACAGGTCGTGGTAGAGGTAGAGGTGCAGTGTCGAGTTCGGTGGTGATTAAAATCGAACCAATGCTCTAGTAGGTCGATAGGATCTCGAGTTGTCTCAAGATGTTGTTACAGGTATATTGTCTGTGTTTTCTTATGATGTATATGCGTTGATTGATCCGGGATCTACATTATCATATGTTACACCTTATGTGACTAATAAGTTTGGCGTTGAACCTGAATTGATAAGTAAACCACTTGCGATATCTACTCTGATAGGAGATTTTGTGATTGCTAGAAGGATATATAAAGGTTGCACAGTGATGATTTGTACTCGTCAAACCTTGGCGAATTTATTTGAATTAAAAATGGTTGATTTTGACGTGATAATAGGAATGGACTGGTTGGCCTCATGCTATGAAAATGTTGATTGTCGTACGAAGATGGTTAGGTTTCAATTTCCTAATGAACCCGTCATCGAATGGAAAGGGAACATTGCTACGCCGAGAGGTAGGTTTATTTCCTATCTTAAGGCAAGGAAGATGATCTCAAAAGGGTATATTTATCTTTTAGTTCGCGTTAGGGATGCGGAGACAAAGCCGCCTAGTCTACATCAATCCACGTGGTCAATGAATTTCTAGATGTTTTCCCAGACGAACTTCCAGGCCTTCCACCTGAAAGGGAGATTTATTTTAGCATTGATGTATTGCCTGACACTTAACCCATATCTATTCCTCCATTTAGGATGGCCCCGGCAGAGTTGCACGAGTTGAAGGCGCAGTTGAAGGACTTGCTGGATAAGGGCTTCATTAGGCCTACCACTTCACCTTGGGGTGCGCCAGTCCTGTTCGTGCGTAAGAAAGACAGGTCGTTACGGATGTGTATCGACTATCGACAGTTGAATAAGCTTACTATAAAGAACAAGTATCCACTTCCAAGGATTGACGACCTGTTTGAACAACTCTAGGGTGCCAAGTATTTTTCCAAGATTGACTTACGTTCAGGGTATCATCAACTGAGGGTTAAGGAGAAGGATATTCCAAAGACGGCCTTCCGGAAAAGATATGGGCACTTTGAGTCCTTGGTGATGTTGTTTGTGATAACAAATGCCCCAGCAGCTTTTATGGATCTCATGAATACTGTATTCAGGACCTATCTTGATGTGTTCGTGGTCATATTCTTTGATGAAATTTTGGTGTATTATCGTTCGGAGGAGGAACATGCGGGCCACTTGCGCATAGTATTACAGACGCTTCAGGATCGTAAGTTATATGCTAAGCTCTCCAAATGTGAATTTTGGCTGAACTCAGTAGCATTCCTTGGCAATGTGATATCTGATGAGGGTATTAGTGTCGACACTCAAAAGATCGATGCAGTAAAGAATTGGCCGAGACCTAACACACCATCAGAAGTCCGCAACTTCCTGGGGCTAGCAGGATATTATAGGTGATTTGTAGAATGGTTTTTTCCTCTATATCAGCACCATTGACTAAGTTAACACGGAAAGCTACTAAGTTCCAGTGGTCTGACTCTTCTGAACTAAGTTTTCAGGAGTTAAAGAATCAATTGACATCTGCACCAGTGCTCACTCTCCCAGAAGGAACAGAAGGTTATGTAGTATATTGTGATGCCTCAGGTATAGGTTTGGGGTGCGTATTGATGCAACACGGGAAGGTGATTGCTTATGCATCAACATAATTGAAGAAGCATGAAAAGAATTACCCAACCCATGATTTGGAATTGGCTGCAGTAATATATTCTTTGAAGATATGGCGGCACTACTTATACGGCGTCCATGTTGACATCTACACATATCACAAGAGTTTGCAATACATCTTCAAGCAGAAGGAGTTGAATTTAAGGCATCATAGGTGGCTTGAATTACTGAAATATTACGATGTCGAAATATTATACCATCCCGGTAAAGCCAATGTTGTGGCAGACGCTCTCAGTCGTAAGTCAATGGCAAGCTTAGTACACATTGAGGCAAGTAGACAGGGGTTTACTAATGAGCTTCATTAGCTAGAGAATATGAGAATTAGATTGTTAGACTCTGATGAAGGAGGGGTTACTGTACAGAATACATCAAAATCATCTTTGGTA
This sequence comes from Nicotiana knightiana, assembly GCA_005239525.1. Lineage (NCBI taxonomy): Eukaryota > Viridiplantae > Streptophyta > Magnoliopsida > Solanales > Solanaceae > Nicotiana > Nicotiana knightiana. The sequence continues at coordinate 214,450 of ML384239.1, read as the reverse complement.
GCCGAGGTAAAATCACGGCAATATGGAGATCCTACCTTAGTACGATTGAGAGAGAGCATTCAACAATGTAAAATTACGGCTTTTAAGATCGGAGCAGATGGGGCACTGAGATACCAGGGCCGGTTATGTGTGCCTGATGTGGAAGGGTTTAGAGAGAAGATTATGAGTGAGATTCATCAATCCCGATATTCCATCCATCCCGGCTCGACAAAGATGTATCATGATGTTAAAGAGAAGTATTGGTGGGATAACATGAAGAAGTCTATTGAAGAATTTGTAGCCCAATTCCTAATTGTCAACAAGTAAAAATCGAACATCAGAAACCCAGCGGATTGCTTCAGAATATATAGATTCCAACATGGAAATGGGAGGTGATTAATATGGACTTCATTATTGGATTGCCTCGCTCTTATCATAAGTTTGACTCCATATGGGTGATATTTGATCAACTTACAAAATGTGCCCATTTTCTGCCAGTTAAGACAACTTACACAGCTGATGATTATGCAAAGTTGTATATCAAGGATATTGTTAGGCTTCATGGTGTGCCGATACTTATTATATCAGACCGAGGAGCGCAATTTGCGGCTAACTTTTGGAGGTCTTTTCAGAAAGGTTTAGGGACACAAGTGAATCTCAACACTAAATTCCATCCACAGACTGACGGACATGTTGAACGTACCATTCAGACACTTGAAGATATGCTACGAGCATGTGTTCTGGATTTCAAGGGGCATTGGGATTACCATCTTCCACTTATAGAATTTTCCTAAAATAATAGCTATCATTCTAGTATTAAAAAGGCCCCGTACAAGGCACTATACGGGAGGAGATGTAGATCACCACTTGGATGGTTCGAAGTTGGTGAAACAGAACTATATGGGCCAGATTTGATTCACCAAGCCATTAAGAAGGTGAAACTGATACAAGAGCGGCTAAGGACGGCACAGAGCAGGAAAAAGTCTTATTCTGATGTCCGACGTCGTGATTTGGAGTTCGAGGTTAGTGATTGGGTTTTCCTGAGGATCACGCCAATGACGGTTGTTATGCGTTTTGGGAAGAAGGGTAAGCTGAGTCCACGGTATATCGGCCCGTACAAAATTCTTCAACGAATTGGACAGGTTTCTTATGAGTTAAATTGCCCTCCGAATTGGAATTTGTCCACCTGGTATTCCATGTATCTATGTTGAGGAAATGTATTGGAGACCCTTCTCGGGTCGTCCCTGTCAAAGATGTACAAGTTACAGAGGATCTATCATACGAAGAAGTGCCAGTGGCTATATTAGATCGACAAGTCCGCAAGCTGAGAACTAAGGATGTAGCTTCCGTCAAAGTATTATGGAGGAACAAGAACAGGGAACAAATTACATGGGAAGCAGAAGAGGAGATGAAGTTTAAATACCTTTACTTGTTCCGGATTCAAGATAACGACGATGTCGGGGGGGACGCAGGATGCATTAGAAGGTGAAATGGCTATATGAGGTACGTATTAGCTTAAGAATACTCTTCCTTAGAACACAATGGTGATATGCGGATAATGTACATATCCATAATGCTTTGTGTAGCCTTGCAAGGCAATACGTTGGGTTGCTTGCAAGTTTTTCTAGTATAGGGGAAAAACTCGGCCGGAAATATCCGTTGGAATCCACGATGAGTTAGGCTTCCCATAAACCCTTACATTCGAGGATGAATGTTCCTAAGGGGGGGAGGTTGTTACAACCCATATTCACATACGTTCGTTCATGCCATAAGTTAGTCGACGTAAATATGAGAAGAGATTGTCTTTGAGATGATAAGAAGTTAATATTGGTCTTAAATGATACAAGGAGTTAAATGAATCAAGGATGTTGTAACCCGTAAAATAGGTTGTGGTCGATACACAATAGTTATTACGCTTAAATGATAATGATAGTGTCATTTCTCTTATTGTAGACTATGGAGTCGTGACAATTGCATAGCTTGGGATTGGGGTAGTATATACAAGGTATGTGAGGCTATCCCTTTCCTTCTTTTTGATGACTCCGATTGTACATAATGCAATGAACGAGCTTCCAAAGATACTCTACTCTTAGAAGCTAGAGATACTTGCATTGTTTCCCTTCTTATGGAACAATTGATGCTAAGGTTGTTTCTCTTATTCTTATGTTATCAGTGTTGTTGGTACTTCCTTATTCTTATAATATTCTTGATGAAGAGTTAATCCTAATAATGTGTACGGAGAATATCGACCTTATGTCACTACGAAATTTTTAGAACATGATTCCAATGAGTCCTACGTGAATTATATATATATATCTATTTTACTCTACAGAGCCGCACTATAGTCGGCCGGGTATGGCACCTATTGTGTAACAACTGATCAGTTGGGTTTACCGAGTCCTTTTTGAGGCCGGGTATGATATGATGATGATGATGCCCACAGAGGAGGATGTTGATACGATAATGATGATTCCCATAGAGGCGGATGTTTTTAAAAGATTATGTGTATATGTGTATCATGCATTTCATGTTACTGTCTCTTAGAAGCACTCAGATGTTACAGGTTTTATCTTCTCTACCTCTCCTTACATTATTGTTCATATTTATATTTACCTGCCTTACATACTCAGTACATTATTCATACTGACGTCCTTTTTATTTGTGGATGCTGCATGTTGTGCTGCAGGTCCTGATAGACAGGTAGACACAGTTCCCCCACCACAATACGCTTTCCAGTACAGCGGTTATAGGCGAGATCCCTTCTCCGGACTTGTCGTGGTCTTGGTATACATTTTTTGTTATAGATATTATGGGTATGTTGGGGCCCTATTCAGACTATGTGTTACATATGCTCCTTTAGAGGCTCATAGACAGGTGTCGGTTTATGTATAGTTTGGTATGCCTTGTCGGATGATTTTTGTTGTATATCTTTCATGGAAGCGTGGTAGCTCCTAACTTATATGTAGTTTCCTAGCAGTCTTGTTATCCATGTTCATTCCATTATCTATCATTGTTTGGTGTTCATAATCCATATCTACCTCTTATATTGATATCGTCGGCCTTAAAGATAATTAGAAGATTAGATAAAATGTACGTTGGTGCTCGGCAAGTATGGCCCGGGTACTAGTCATGATCCTCCAGTTTGGGCCGTGACAGCTTGATGGAAATTCCTCTTGAAGTTCCTCAAAAATTGTCCAAACCAAAAGAAATAATGAAGAAATAGCGAAAAATCTCATTTTAAAACATTCTGCTCAGGCCTGATTTCCGCACCTGCGATCCAACCTTCACACCTGCACTCGTGCAGGTGCGCCCAAACTCCCGCACCTGCGGCTTCCTCAGCTCCAGCCAAAACTCGCACCTGCGCCCCATTGTCCGTATCTGTGCCTTCACAGGTGCGGAAATTACATCGCACCTGCGCTCCCAGCCAAGCCAGCAAAATCTCGCACCTGCGGCACCAAAGTTGTACCTGCGGCCAAAGCCCGCAGGTGCGGTCACACCAGATGACAGCAACCTCAGCACTCCTTCAAACTCCAAACTTGATCCGTTAACCAATTGGAACCCACCCGAGGCCCCCGGGACCCCATCCAATTACACCAACCTGTTCCAAAACATAATGCGGACTTGCTCGAGGCCTCAAATCACATCAAATAACGCCGAAATCACGAATCAAACTAAAATTCAAACTTTATGAACTTGAAATTTCCAACTTCTACATCTGATGCCGAAACCTATAAAATAATGTCCGAATGACCCTAAATTTTGCACACAAGTCAAACTCGACATTACGGACTTGGTCCAACTCCAGTAATCACATTCCGACCCCGATATCAAAATTTCCACTTCCGGTCGGATTTCTCAAAAACCTTCAAATTCCTATCTTTAGCCAAATGACCTACGGACATCTGAATTCACTTTCGATCGTGCTCCCAACTCCAGAATCATCATATGAAGCTATACACAGACTCGGAATCCCAAACGGACATCAATAACTCTGAAATGCGCTTCAAGCCACACTTAGGAAATTTTCATCAAAATGCTGACTTCCACAATATACGCTGAAACGCTCCCTGATTATCCAAAGCCCGATCCAGACTTACGCCCAAGTCTAAAATCATCATATGAACCCCTAGGAACCTTCAAATCTCGATTCGGAGGTCGTTTACTCAAAATTCAAATCTTAGTCAATTTCTCCAACTTAAGGCTTCTCAAATGAGAATTTTCCTTCCAAATTGACTCTGAACTTCCTGAAATTCAACTTCGACCATGCCCACGATTCATAATACCTGAAATGGAGCTGATCATGACTTCAAACCGCTGAACGACGCGCTAGAGCTCAGAACGACCGGTCGAGTCCTTACACTTTTAGATTGTGGTACTTTTGTAAAAGCTAGAACGTTTCTATTTTTAGCATATCATGTCCTAATTGTTAATTTTTAACTGAATGGACGAACTGGAGAGTCGTCCATCCATGTTATTGTAATGACCCGACCGGTCGTTTTGAGCTCTAGCGTGTCGTTTAGCAGTTTGAGGTCATGAGCAGCTTTATTTCAAGTATTATGACTTGTAGGTGTGGTCGGAACTTAATTTCAGGAAGTTTGGAGTCAATTTAAGAAGAAAATTCTCAATTCGGAAGCCTGAAGTTAGAAGAATCAACTAAGATTGAAATTTTAAGTAAACGACCTCCGAATCATGATTTGAAGGTTCCAGCAGGTTAGTATGATGATTTCATACTTGGGTGTATGTCCGGATCGGGCTTTTGATAACCCGGGAGCGTTTCAGCGCATATTATGGAAGATAGCATTTTAGAAAAATTTCATAAATTTGGGTTGTAAGGCATTTTAGTGTTATAGATATCCGTTTGGGATTCCGAATCTGGGAATAGATTTTTATGGTGATTCTGGAGTTGGGAGCACGATCGGAAGTGAACTCGTATGTCCGTATGTCATTTTGAAGTCATTTGGCTAAAGATAGAAATTTGAAGGGTTTTGAGAAGTTTGACCGATAGTTTGACTTTTTGAGGGGTCGGATTCAAATTTTGAAAGTTGGAGCAGGTCCGTAATGTCGAATATGACTTGTGTGCAAATTTGGGGTCAATCGGACGTGATTTGATATGTTTCGGCATCGGATGTAGAAGTTTGAAATTTCATAGTTCATAAAGCTTGAATTGGAGTGCGATTCATGATTTCGACTTTGTTTGATGTGATTTGAGGCCTCGAGCGAGTTCGTATCATGTTGGTATAACTGGTTAAGCTCCCGAGGGCCTCGAGTGGATTTCGGAAGGCTAACGGAATGGATTTCAGGCCAAAATAGCTGGTGAACTTTCTGCTGCAAATTTGTTTTGGACAGCAACTGATACATCGAAGAGCTAACTTTGGAAGAGTATATATCAAAATATATAAATAATCTCAAAATTTGTAAAACATAAATTTGTATCCCTTGCATTCTAGTTTTCAGAAAGTTAAACCATTCATGATTTGGACATTTTATCAGAAAGTTATGATCGATTGAAGATGGATGGTGGAGCAGTTTTGACAGAATTTTCTGATGCATGAAGCCGAATTTAGAAGCTCATATCTCAGAATATAAAGAGTCATATGGTGTACAGCCTATTAAATTCAAGATCTTCGAGTCTAGTTTCTAAATATTCAAATTGTTTGTCATTTAGTTATTTCTACAAGGATTTATGGGCGTTTTAACAGAAGGTGTACAACAAGCGAAAATTGTAATAGGATGTACAACCTGCACAGCGCAAGGTACAACTCGATGAAGCCTGGGCAGATTGTTTTAAACACGAGTTTTGGCCCATTTATTTCATTTCTTTCAATTGGTTTGGATGATTGGAGATCTCAAGGAGGGATTTTCACCAAGCAACACTAGGTAAGTGATTTCTTCCTATTTTTGAGTTAAATATGTGATCTTACATGGATTTAGACATGGAAATTAGTAGGAAATTGGAATTTTTGGAGGAAAACCTAGAAATTTGTATTTTTAGATTTTACCATGAATATGAGCATGAAAATTAGAGCAAATTGTATATTTGAATTAGTAAAGCTATGGGTAGAATTCAAATTCGAGAAATTTCGGAATCCGGACACGTGGACTCGAGGGCATTTTGGTAAATTCCTTGAGCGGCGATGGGAATTTATATAATTTGAGTTGTTAACAAATATTAGAGTATAATTTTATTGGTTTGTCGTTATTTGGATAGTTTTGGGGCGTTGTGCATCCATTGGAGTCGTCGGAAGGGCTTGGAAGCCAGTTACGGAATTTTGGAGCGAGGTAAGCCTCCTTTCTAACTTTGTGAGGGGGAATTGTCCCCATAGGTGAACTAAATAAATACATGCTATTATTTGCGGGGGATACGTACGCACGATGTGACGGGAGTCCGTGCGTAGCTACTATTATGCCATGTCCGGGTAGTCTAGGACCCACTAGCATGCTTTACTTGTTGTACTTGTGACCTTGTCAGTAAAATATCATGTGATGCTTTCAATTAGTATCTAAATCTCTTAGAAGGATAGAGTTTACTTTTCTTAATCACCTAGAAGGAGAATTGATTCTTCCTTGGATAATTGTGTTTCGGATAAATCTATAAAGTTTGGAACCCTTTCGAAATTGGAAAGTAAATCTCCAGAAAGGTTTTAAATACTATTTTCATGTTTATTAAAAGGAGAATTTTATCACTTCATTGAAAAACAATTTTTCCTTATAAAAATGTGGTTTATTGGTGTGAATATGTGTAACTTTATGTGCCTGGGTCGCATGTATGATTCGCGAGCAGGATGAACCTCTATTTATGTATATTTATACGGGGACCCGAGTCGCAGGTATGATTCGCGAGCAGGGTAGCCCTACTACTATGTTAACCGTGTCGCATGTTCGATTCGCGAGCGGGGCAGATAGATGCATCTATGGTTCGGGCCGCTCGACCCTCGGCAGTGCATATTTTATTATTGTTGGTCCGCGCCATTCGACCCTCGGCATTTTCTTGCGCATGATAATTGCTACGTATTTCCTGTATTTATTACTGTTTACTGGCCTAAGAAGTTGTAAAATTTCCAATTGAAATGACGAAGATTTAATGTGTTAAATGTGAAAGAAGTTGATATTTATTATCACTGATTATTATTAAAGTTGCCAATGATACTCATGCTTAGCATCTCACTTGATTATACTAAACTTACTTATAGCAAGTGTCAAATTCGAACTCTCGTCACTACCTCTCTGAGGTTAGGCGGGATACTTACTGAGTACACGTTGTTTTCGTACTCATGCTACACTTGCTGTGCATTTTTATTGCACAGGTACTTTCATAGAGATGTGGCTGGTTTGGAGACTTAGGCGAGCCGCATCATCCAAAGGCGATCCGCAACTGACAGAGTCTCCCTCATATTGTATTTATTTTCATTTTAAATTCCTCGTCCAATTTGTATTTCGGACAAGCTTTGTAGTATTTGTGAAATTCTTAGAATTTGCTCATGCACTTGTGACATCGGGTTCTGGGGTGTGTTTGGGGTGTATTTTATAAAAAATGGAATATTAACCTGTCCTATTTACTTAGGTATTTTATTAAGTTATTATGTAATAAAGTGAAAGGTAATGATTTCAAAAATGCTAAAATAGGAAATTTAACTTAACCATTTAATGATTGGCTTGCTTGACAGTGGTGTCCGGCGCCATCACAACCTTATGAATTTTGGGTCGTGACAACTTGGTATCAGATCCCTAGGTTCCCTTAGGTTTCACGAGTCATGAGCAAGTCTAGTAGAGTCTTGCGAATCGGTACGGAGACGTCTGTACTTATCTTCGAAAGGCTACAGGGCTGTTAGAAGTACTTCCCTTCTTGATTCCTCATCGTGCGATTTGATTCCTTTAAGGCTTATGCCTATGTTTCTTCCTACTCAATCTTACACGTCGTGATGCGCTTGCTATGAATCAGGAATTTGAGGAATTGAAATGGTGCTACAGATAGGGTGCGTGACATTTTCCATGCATAATTGGTTGGGCCTATTGTTGTTGCCTTGGAGAAGGATAATATGTTGTTTCAGCTCAGTAGCTGTGTTTTTGAGAGCCTTGAGGCTATGCTCATGTAGTGATGATGTTTTCGATTTGTTATCGTGTGGTGTTGATATGATGGTATAATGCTTGCCCATATGTCGGGGTAATGAATGACTTGAAGGGAGGTCCTCTTAGAGCGTAATTTTGAAATTTTAGTATTTTAGTTCCGGCGGAGGAAGGGCAATTGGACTATGAATGTTCAAGTCTGGGGGATAAAGTGATAAGACTTGGTGTTATTAAGCAAGGTGGAGTATTCACCTGTGATGTGATATCGTCGTCTATGATCGAATAGAATGTGTTAAGTTCACAGGTGTTATGTTTCTTCAGTTGCATTGGGTCATAGTGTTGTGTAGTGGTATTGAAGAAGCGCTTGTCATAGACCATGGTGTGCGGTGGTTCAAGTATTGAATGAGTATTTATAATGAATGCAGATCGAGAAAGATGATCTTCAGGGAGTCAAAGTTATGGTAATCTGCTGGTTTAGGTGTTGCAAAGAATGATATTCATTTGAGGCCACAATTGAGAAGCATGCGATGAAGGAAGACATGTGAGAAGTGTTAGGGGTGGATAAATCTCTAAATTTCCAGGCATGAGAGACGGAAGTCGGGTAGTTGCTTAAAGGAATGAGTTTAACTAAAGTGTGAGAGTAGCAGTGTAGCGTATGAGTTCATTGATAAGATAGCTTCCTATCTTGAGGAGAAGTTTTGAGTGGTTTGAGGATTTTCATGGATGGTGATTGGGTCCGCGGGATTAATTGAAATGTGGTTATCTCGGTGAAGGTTGGATATAATAGAGAGAAGTCGCTAGGGATGAAGAAGGATGCAATATGGCGGTGAATCTGAAGATATTGTAGCGCATTTCGTAGATGTCCATAAGGAGCGGACGGACTGGTAGAGTTGGTGAATGAGAACGGGCTTAGGATGGGGTATTGATGTTGTAGAGAGTGTGCAGTACATCATCTTTGGAAGGTGTCAGTTGATGATTTCCACAGGTGGGTTATCTACTGTGAGTAGATTAGCGGTTGTGTGGTTTCCAAGTGTCTGCGAGGGATTCTAGTGGCTATCCGGTAGGAGGCCGAATATGTGAATGATGCTAGAGAATTTAAGTATTCATGGGATGCTAATAGGATGACTTAGAAGAAATTGACAGATTGTTGAGAAACATCATGTCAGCAAAGGAGAGAGGATTTCGGTGGGGTCTAGAATGATGCAAGGAGTAGCTTCAGGCTAAGTGGGAGAGTCCCACCACCTGTGATGGGGTTGCAGGAATATCATCTCATGGGGTTGCGGATTATCGGCGCATTGGCAAGTTATTTCAGCTAAGGGGAAAGGAGTAAAAATGGTAATTGTGCATGGGATTTGATTAATATTTGCAGAAGTTGGCCCTATTGGACCAGGATTAGGTTTTGGGAGTGTTCTATGTTATTTTCAGCGTGCAGGATAGTATTGGAGGACTGAGAGAAATAAACTCCGGGTTGTAGAAATATTATCAGGAGGATATGAGACGGGTTGTGGGATTTAGGCAGCATGATCTCGTGAATCAAGGTCACTCGGGATGAGTGAGGATTGAGTTGTTATGAGTTGAATGGGGTTACTATTATTTCTAAGGCAGTTAAGAATGATTAAAAGAAGATAGATTGATTAGCCATGGTTGAAATGGCACATTTACAGCAGTGACCAGTTCCTTCGGTGTGATTGAGTTATGTGTATGGTTTGTGGCGGTATGTGCGAGGCTTGTCGGCCGCCGTGATAGATTTTGTTTGGAAGCATTCAAGCATTATAGCCTGTCATGGGTGGGCGGACCCCGGAAGTGTTGTGGTGGTATAGACTACTACTTAAGGATTTGCATGTATGGTGATTGTGGGAATTCACTCGTGTGTTGTGGTGGTTCTCTTCAATTGAGGTAAGTAAAAGGTTTTTATATGATGAAGTGTTCACCCTATTAGTGGTTCAGGAGTTATGATAGAAATCTTCCGCAATCTCATATTGTCATGTTAGGTGCAAAAAGCAGTACATAATTGGAAGTAAGGATCAAGATTGCGGTTCGGTGTTGGAAAGGATGTCATGAGCTCGGATGAGCAAGAAAAAGTGATTTGAAAGTCCAGAGTAAGATGGTGTTATCTTCAGTATCACCTAAGATCGATATATTCGGTGGAAGAGATTTTGCATCCTACTTATGGGTTCTTGATTTGTTTTACATCGTTAGTATTGCCAGTGGTGGATGTGCAGACTTGATACCTTGTGTGGAAGGTCGTGGGAGCATGACCACGGGATGATCGTATGAGTGTGACATGTAGTCACTTAATGGATTGAAGATTTGGACTGAGTATAAAGAAGTGTGATATTGCTTGTTTGAAAATTTATGCCCGGAGGGCGTTCGGTTCATTCGGTTGTAGATTGTAGGGTGTTTGTCTAAGCTATGATAGTTTTCCTTCCATGTTATGAGAGGAAGTGGGTTAATATGGACCCAGGTAAAAGCTATTAGCATAGTTCGGTGCGAGCAGAATCAACTTGAAGTGTGTGAATGGGTTTAAACAAGATTATGGGCTTCATGTGAGGCAGATGAGTTCATTTCAGTATAGCTCTCCTCAAGGAGGGGTGTTGGAATATCAGGTGATTGTTCCGTCTTCGTCAAATTCATGTAATTATTATGATTGTGCCGTGTGAGTTATGAAATGGCTTGATAATTTCTTATGTGTTGTGGTCCCTCGTAGTGGCAATGTTATGTGACCAGGATAGCTCTTGAGATCCAGAGTATATATATATATATTGCACCTCAGTTGTTCTTAAGTTTTGGTAGCATACGGCTTTATCAGTCTCCCCAGGATGGTATTATGCACTTAGCGTGCTTGTGATTGGTATTCAGTATTTTTGTGGTAATGAGCACGGTGTGTATATCCTTATGTAAATTTCATATGTGGATCGGGTGGCATGCCGTCACGGGTATGTTATTTTGATTGGGTTGCACGCCGCAACAGTGTGATGATGAATAAGGTTCCTATATTTATTTTTCTTGTGTTCTACTTTCTATTTTCCGAGAAGAGTTCATATTAGTTGCATGTGTTGAGTAGTCCCTTCCTGAGTCATTTCTTTATGTATCATGTTCGAGTTGTGGCCTATTGGCGCATTGTGGTATCGTGTGAGATTGTTGGTCATGTCTTGGATGATTTGTGTCTGAACAGTTCATACTGGGTGAGACGAGATTATTGTATCAGGGATTAGTGCGATAAGGTTATGCGGAATATATTAAAGGACAATTACCCTTATTTGGTTCGTAATGAGATGAGGATCTAAGTCAAGAGGAGAGACTCAATGTTTGGTTAACTCTGCAGCTGGTCAGGAATTTCTACATATCTCCTCCATTGTGGTAGTATCGTCACCAATATAGCAGGATGTATGTATGTATATTCTAAGGTGCATTGGGAGCATCAGATTCGTAGAATTTTCGCTGTTAAGGTTCAGGGAATGTCATGATGGTTAGATGATTAATTACGCGGCATGGTGCTGATTCAGAAAAGGTACACAATCGTGTTGTGGTACCTCGTATGGTAGTTGGTACGCTGTTCATATATTAGAAACAGTCCTGGCAGAGAATTTCAAGTGTTGGAACTGGGTTCTGAGCTTATTGTATGGATAAAAGAGGATATCTTCAGATTTGATCAAGCGAATGTGCTCAACTGGGGTTGTGATAGCACGGGCAGGTGCACGAGGTGTTAAACAGTGATTTTAGATAACTCCAAAGCAGTTCTTGGCACGTTCGAGGACGAACATATGTTTAAGTGGGAGAGAATGTAACGACCCGACCGGTCGTTTTGAGCTCTGGCGCGTCGTTTAACAGTTTGAGGTCATGAGCAGATTTATTTCAAGTATTATGACTTGTAGGTGTGGTCGGAACTGAATTTCAGGAAGTTTCGAGTCAATTTAGGAAGAAAATTCTCAATTCGGAAGCCTTAAGTCGGAAGAATCAACTAAGATTGAAATTTTGGGTAAACGACCTCCGAATCAGGATTTGAAGGTACCACCAGGTTCGTATGATGATTTCGGACTTGGGCGTATGTCTGGATCGGGCTTTGGATAAACCGGGAGTGTTTCGGCGCATATTATGGAAGATAGCATTTTAGAAGAATTTCATAAATTTGGGCTGTAAGGCATTTCAGTGATATAGATGTTCGTTTGGGATTCCGAGTCTGGGAATATCTTTGTATGGTGATTCTGGAGTTGGGAGCGCGATCGGAAGTGAATTCGGATGTTTGTAGGCCATTTTGAAGTCATTTGGTTAAATATTGAAATTTCAAGGTTTTTGAGAAGTTTGACCGAGAGCTTGACTTTTTGATATCGAAGTCGGATTCCAATTCCAAATGTTGGAGCAGGTCCGTAATGTCGAATATGACTTCTCCGCAAAATTTGGGGTCAATCAGGCGTGATTTGATAGGTTTCTGCATCGAATGTAGAAGTTGGAAATTTCAAAGTTTATAAAGCTTGAATTGAAGTGCGATTCATGATTTCGACGTTGTTTGATATGATTTGAGGCCTCGAGCGAGTTCATATCATGTTTTAGGAAATATTGGTATAATTGGTTAAGTTCCCGAGGGCCGAGGGTGGATTTCGGAAGGCTAACGGAATGGATTTCCGGCCAAAATAGCTGCTGAAATTTCTGCTGCAAATCTGTTTTGGACAGCAACTGATGCATTAAAGAGCTAACTTTGGAAGCGTATATATCCAAATCTATAAGGAATCTGAAAATTTTCGAAACATAAAAGTTGTAGCCCTTGCATTCTAGTTGTCACACCTCCTTTTTCATTACCCCGTGATAATAAAGGGTAATAAGGGAGTTTTTCCACTTTAAGTGACATTATTCGAATTTGGGATTTATTTTAGTTTTCAGAGTCGCCACCCGGATTTTTTTTTACGGTGTTCCGAGACACCATTTATTTATTGAAATTCCAAGCCGAGGAAATTTTCTCTATTTAAAATGTCTGCGACCAGAAATCCGAGTAAGGAATTCTGTTAACCCGGGAGAAGGTGTTAGGCACTTCCGAATTCCATGGTTCTAGCACGGTCGCTTAACTATTAATATTTGGCCTAAATTATCTGATTATTTACATATTTTAAACCTATTGTGCATTTTTAGCCTTCTTACTTTTTAGCCGCTTTTAATATTTATAGAATTATTTTAATACAAGTCATGATGGCATGCACTTGTTGTTTTGGTACACGTGGCAAACCACGTCACATGAAATTCAACCGCGATTTACGACATGTTTATTTTAATTATTATTAGAAGTTGAAAACGGGGAGATGAGTTGTCGCACCCGAGTGTAGATTATATAGTCATGGCTATGGTCATGACGATTTTAAAATGCCTATTTGAGGTGACATTCAATTATTCTCTAAGTTTTGGAACTTTATCTAAAAGAGGTATTTCTAGCTGTACGGGGTAGGTATATAAATCATTTTTGATATTTACGGATTTATCTTGGGACAAGTCACGATGGAGTGCACTTGTTGTTTTTGGACACATGGCAACCATGTCACATGAATTGCACCCGCGATTGCTACGTGTGATTTTATTTATTGTTTCGAGTTATGGTTGGGTCACATGAAATATACACCCAAATTCGGATTTACATGTAATTTATTATCTTTCCAACTATAACCTATTCATGAGCAAATAAACCCCATTTTAAAACTATGTGTCAATCCAATCACGTGTCTTTCAACTACTGTAATTTATCTTTACAATTAAACTACCAAAAAAAGAAAGAGGAGTGCAAATCATAAACATTCAGATCATTTTTCTCCTAAAAAAAAAGAAAGCAGAATATGTGGAGTGCTCAATGACTCAAAATCTAAAGTTATTCCACAAATTGACACATACAAAGTTATTCTTATCGATTAAGAATGAAACCGGGGATCAAATCCTCAAACTCTTACGAATCAAACAAGATTTAAACTCTTCAACATTTAAAAACAAATATGCTAAAATGTTTAGCAGAACTACTAAACCTATCAAATCATTTTTATGTAGTTGCTCTCGTGTTTCAACGGTTTGGCTAACTTATGAGACCAACACAAGTACCCGTTAAGTTAATCCAAAATAAAGATGAACAAGATTGAGAAATACCAAACTCTAAGATGGATTGCTAACATGGTATACGACATAATAGTTCTAAAACTAATCTAAAATAAAGCAAGCAAGCAAATTTAATTGAATGAACTATATGTTAGCAAATAATCAAAACGCATGGAGCGTCCTCACCTATCTTGAGCAGGGCAAACAGAATGCTTAAATCACTCAAAGAGCAAAATAAGAATCCATACATGTGTTCCTAAACGTTTTGAAACTACCAAGAAAACATTCAATTTTCAAAGCATTTAAGAAATAGAATAACAAACCAAATCTTTAGCAAACTTCAGGAACAAGAGAAACGATTAGCACATTTATATAAGATCTACTTTAACGGTCAGCCATAGAAATCTTATCAATCCCTCTAAACAACTCAACATCAATGATCCAATAAAACCAGAGCAATTGATAAACAAAATAAAGCCATACTTGAAAGCATGCTAACAGAGAAGAAGGGATCCATCTACGCATTCATCAAACCATTGTGATTAGATAAGATAAGAACAAAAGAACCTCTTATATATGCATCTGAGCTTCGATTCCTTAACAACTTTTGAGGCTACAACACCCACGAAACTATGTGCAAGACCTCAACAGAAACCCGACCAAATCGCCAGAAACTCTATGTTGACTCGGGAAACTCAAGAGAAGCTCAGCAAATCCAGAAAAACAAGCAGATCGACCACGGAATAGAAAAGAAGAAGAAGCTCCAGGGGAAAGGAGTCCGCTGTTTATGGCATTTTTCGGCCAGATCTGTCACCGGCCAGGTTAGTGACGATACGGGGTGAGGAAAATGAGAAGTGAGGTCGTTGTGGCCATGGAAAGTCGCGGCAGTCAGCGATGGCGGCGCAAGAAGGAGCCTGTCGATTTTTGAATAGGAGGTGGGTGAAGTTGTGGCGACTGTTTAATCCTTGAAGAGAGAGGCGTGTGTAGAAGATCAGATTTGTTTTTTTTTTGTCTCTATTTTTCATTGAATTAGAAGAAGATGGAGGGGTTTGATCTTTTTCTTTCCTTTTTTGAAGAAGATAGAGTGAGGGAGAAGAAGGAGGGGTGTCCGCCGTTTTTGGGTCCTCTGGTTCGCCGGAGATGGCGACGGCACTGAAAGATTAGAGGGTGAGGCGTTTCACCGGAGAAGGAGATGGAACAGTGGGGCTGCCTGGTCTGGAGAGTGAGATTCGAGAAGAAGAAGGGAAGGGAGGTGCGGCGGCTGAAGGTTTTCTTTTGTCAAATGGGGTCGGGCAGGCGGGTCGGGTCGGGTAAGCAGGCGGGTTTTGAGTGGATTTGAGGGAATTGGGCCATGAAAATTGGCCCAGTGCGAATTTAGCCTTAACAGCATTCTCTTCTTTTAAGCTTTTGTAGAATTAGCCACTTTAGACTCAAATTTAATTTAAATCTATTTTTTGGCTAGCCTACGTATTTATTATATCTAATTATGGACTAGTGCAATTAATTGATAAATTAACCTACGAATGCAATTTTGATTTTTAGAAGATGTATTTGATAATGTAACTAAATCCTAAAAATGCAGTTTAAACCCAAATGGCACGAAATGAAAAAAAAGATAATTTTTTATGATTTTTTCTATAATTTAAAAGTAATAAACATGGATGAAATGCAAATAAATATAGAAAAGTTCCTAAAATTTATTAAAATCATTTTGTTTATTATTTTTAGGAATAATTTCCATGCGGGGAAAAAATTGGGTGTTCACAGCTTTCCCTCTTTGCTCGAGAACATGAAGAGTTTTCGGGCAAAGATAAAGTGAGCAAGTACAAGCAATTTTTGCTCGTTTGGTACTCCATTTGGAAGCATTTTGAAAAAGTTTGACCGAACCTTTCTTCAGAGGTTGCCTACATATCCTTGGCTATAAAAGAATCAGGTCAGTATAGTTCTGGAAGTTTTTGGTAGCTGGGACTACCGGGAAGCCGTGATTTCACTGCTGTTGTTGTTGCTGCTGCTTGCTGAGCTCCTTATTACACCAAAATCAAAATGAAAAAGACTAAACTAACCTATCAACTACGAGTTACAAGATTCCTATCTATGAGTCTTCTGAAGCTTGATCTTGAGTCTTGGCTGCTTCTTTATACAGACTCCGATCTGAATCTTGATGCTTGTTAGTCATAGGTGCTGGTCCAATCTTCTTCAACTTTTCGGATCAAGAAGGGGCATGCATAGCTTGTGACTTCAATCTATCTTCAGCAGTCTATATCATTTCCGCTTCTGCACTTTGGGTTTGGTCTTCTCTTTTTCTTTTTCTTTATTCTGAATGGAGACGTCTTCTTTTGGTCGTCTCGAATACATTGTCCTAGAAATGCAATCTGCACAAAATCAAGAACCAAACGAACGAAATTTTCTGCCCTAGTTTTCACTAGGAAAATTTTGTGAGTTATTGTAAGGAAATATATACTACTTTATTATTGAAAGCGGTGAAAAGCCGGGAACTGTGCACCCGGAGTTATTGTAGACTAGGGACTGGATACCCTATGCCCCAAGGTAAATTCAACTAGGGGCTGGAGACCCTATGTTGGAAGAGAATTGACAGGTTATGCTGTCGTCAAGAAAAGATCACCAGGTTATGCCGGTGTCTGGGGAGGATCAAATGGGTTATGCCGTTTGTCAAGAAAGAGATCACCAGGTTATGCCGGTGTCTGGGGAAGGATCAACGGGTTATGTCGTTGCCTGAGGAAAAGAGATCACTAGGTTATGCCAGTGTGAGGGAATGATTAACAGGTTATGTTGTTGTCAGGAAGAGATCACCAGGTTATGCCGGTGTCTGCGAGGGAGTGGGACCCTATGTTGGAAGGAAGACTAGGGAATGGAGACCCTATGTCTAAAAATATGAAATCAACTAGGGATTGGAGACCCTATGTTGGAAAGAGGACTAGGGAGTGGAGACCCTATGTCCAAAAATAAAATCAACTAGGGATTGGAAACCCTATGTTGGAAAGAAGACTACGGAGTGGAGACCCTATGTCTAAAGTCATCAACTAGGGAGTGGAGACCCTATGTTGGCGTCAGGTTATGCTGGCATCAACAAGGGAATGGAGACCCTATGTTTGAAAAGCGCTAGGGAGTGGAGACCCTATGCGTAAAATAAAATCAACAAGTGATTGGAGACCCTATGTTGGAATAGCGACTAGGGAGTGGAGACCCTATGCATAAAATAAAATCAACTAGGTATTGGAGACCCTATGTTGGAAAATGAGACTATTGAATTGTGTACCTAGCTAAAATGAATTAAGAAAGATTTTTTTTTTTTCATTTTTTTTTTTTGGTATCTTAGGAGAAAGATTCATCAGACTAAGACGTTTATCCTAGGAGAAAGATTCATCAGACTAGGTTTTCCTTATCTTAGGAGAAAGATTCATCAGACTAAGATTTCTTATCTTACGAGAAAGTTCATCAGACTAGGTTTTCTATCTTAGGAGAAAGATTCATCAGACTAAGATTTTGATCCTAGGAGAAAATTCATCAGACTAGGTCATTTTTTTTTATTATCTTAGGAGAAAGATTCATTAGACTAAGATTTCTGTCCTAGGAGAAAGTTCATCAGACTAGGTCAATTTGTTTTTTTTTATCTTAGGAGACAGATTCATCAGACTAAGATTTCGATCCTAGGAGAAAGTTCATCAGACTAGGTCTTTTTTTTGGTATCTTAGGAGAAAGATTCATCACACTAGGTAATTTTTTCATTTTTTTTTTTTTTTGTTATCTTAGGAGAAAGATTCATCAGACTAAGATTCTGATCATAGGAGAAAATTCATCAGACTAGGTTATTTTTTGTTATCTTAGGAGACAGATTCATCAGACTAAGATCTCGATCCTAGGAGAAAGTTCATCAGACTAGGTCTCTTTTTTTTAGTATCTTAGGAGAAAGATTCATCAGACTAAGATTTCTTATCCTAGGAGAAAGCTCATTAGACTAGGTTTTCTATCTTAGGAGAAAGATTCATCCGACTAAGATTTTGATCCTAGGAGAAAATTCATCAGACTAGGTCATGTTTTTTATTATCTTAGGAGAAAGATTCATCCGACTAAGATTTTGATCCTAGGAGAAAATTCATCAGACTAGGTCATGTTTTTTATTATCTTAGGAGAAAGATTCATCATACTAAGATTTCTGTCCTAGGAGAAAGTTCATCAGACTAGGTCATTTTTTTTTTATCTTAGGAGACATATTCATCAGACTAAGATTTCGATCCTAGAAGAAATTTCATCGGACTAGGTCTCTTTTTTTTGGTATCTTAGGAGAAAGATCCATCAGACTAAGACGTTTATCCTAGGATAAAGATTCATCAAACTAGGTTATTTTTTCATTTTTTTGTTATCTTAGGAGAAAGATTCATCAGACTAAGATTTTGATCCTAGGAGAAAATTCATGAGACTAGGTTATTTTTTGTTATCTTAGGAGACAGATTCATCAGACTATGATTTCGATCCTAGGAGAAAGTTCATCAGAGATTTCGATCCTAGGAGAAAGTTCATCAGACTAGGTCTCTATTTTTTTGGTATCTTAGGATAAAGATTCATCAGACTAAGATTTCTTATCCTAGGAGAAAGTTCATCAGACTAGGTTTTCTATCTTAGGAGAAAGATTCATCAGACTAAGATTTCTTATCCTAGGAGAAAGTTCATCAGACTAGGTTTTCTATCTTAGGAGAAAGATTCATTAGACTAAGATTTTGATCCTAGGAGAAAATTCATCAAACTAGGTCATTTTTTTTATTATCTTAGGAGAAAGATTCATCAGACTAAGATTTCTGTCCTACTAGAAAGTTCATCAGACTAGGTCATTTTTTTTTTTATCTTAGGAGACAGATTCATCAGACTAAGATTTCTGTCCTAGGAGAAAGTTCATCAGACTAGGTCATTTTTTTTTTTATCTTAGGAGACAGATTCATCAGACTAAGATTTCGATCCTAGGAGAAAATTCATCAGACTAGGTCATTTTTTTTTTTATCTTAGGAGACAGATTCATCAGACTAAGATTTCGATCCTAGGAGAAAATTCATCAGACTAGGTCTCTTTTTTTTTATATCTTAGGAGAAATATTCATCACACTAAGATTTCTTATCCTAGGAGAAAGCTCATCAGACTAGGTTTTCTATCTTAGGAGAAAGATTCATCAGACTAAGATTTCTGTCCTAGGAGAAAGTTCATCAGACTAGGTCATTTTTTTTTATCTTAGGAGATAGATTCATCAGACTAAGATTTCGATCCTAGGATAAAGTTCATTAGACTAGGCCTCTCTTTTTTTGGTATCTTAGGAGAAAGATTAATCATACTAAGATTTCTTATCCTAGGAGAAAGCTCATCAAACTAGGTTTTCTATCTTAGGAGAAAGATTAATCAGACTATGATTTTTATTGGGAGGAAAATCCATCAGAATAGGACTCTTTATCCTAGGAGAAAAAATGTGAAGAGTAATGGTAACATTTTATGCAAACTAGCAAGAGCGATAAAGGAAAAGATTTGAGAAACTTCCCTTTTTTCGGCTCTTCTCTTCTTCTTTTCTTTTTGAACCAACTTCATTGCACTGCTTTGTTCCTGTTTCAAATAAAGAAAAATTTTGTCAGTTTTAAAAAGTGGTGGTCGGTTTGTGGCCTTGAGCCCTGGGTAGCTTGGCTTTTGCTCAATTAGCCTGAGTCAGTTTTAAGAGACTTTTTTGCTCTGCATCAACCCTAATTGTTTCACACCCAGTACCACTTGTATTTGTGGCTTAGCCAGACTTATCCCAACGTGAGATCTTTGCTTAGGCGACCTTTTCTGATATCTTGAATGACTTCTTGCCTTTTGGATCAATTTGACTGTCAGAGGGAATCACCAGTTATCTTTGCTTGGGCAAAGTAGGTTGACAAGGGTCTTTTTGGGGGGAAGCCTCTGCATGAATCCTTAATGCATATTGACTGTAACATTGAATTGCTGGCCAAATTCACTTTTGTGCAACTGAAAAGCTAATAGCCGATTATGAAATCTTTTCTTGCTTGTTTTGACAAGGACTGACTCAGAGTGAAGGACACAATGATTCAAAGAAGCAAGTATCAACAAGCAGTGCCCCTGTCAGAAGGACAGAAGGAAGATAGTTTTTTTTTCTTTTTTTCTTTTTCTTTTTTTTTTGCGGTAACTAGACTTAATGATCATGACATGCATTTTAGACTTAAAGGCTGATCTATCAAACTGACCTAACCTTTCCTTTTACCATTCTTATGATCTTTGAAGGCGGGCTTGTTCGTTCCAATCCTTTGCATCATATTCATGACTCACTTTCGACCAGTGGTACCCCGAGGGGTTTTCACCAACAAGTCTCTCTCATTTAATTTTCTCTACTTACCATCGCCTTACAATGCCCATGAGGGTTTTCACTAGTAATATCTCTCATTTTTTCTTTTACCTTTTTTTTTCCTTTTTCTTTTGTGAGCAACTTGACAGTGTTCTATGTCGTGTGACAACTGTTGCTCATTCCATGCTTTCTTAGGTGAGCAACTGACAGTGTTCTATGTCGCGTGACAACCGTTGCTCATTGCATACTTCTCTTGGCATTTTTGAAGGCATATCTGGAGGTCTTTATTTGGAAGGTTTTTGGATAGAGTTGGAAGGGAGGGTTGGCATGAAGGCTTAAAGTAGACTCAAAATGAGGGGTTATAAACTTACAACTCTCGGAATCAACTCTTTTAAAAGGGAAGTAAAATTTCTGCCCCAATTTTAGCTACTGGGGATTTTTCTGGATTTTTTTTCTTTTTCTTTTTTTTTGAATTTGGTTGGCCCGAACCGTGTAAGGCTGCCTACGTATCCTATATTTTTTAAGGAATCGGGTCTAACGTAGTTCAAACATCTGACCTAACTATTTTTCATCTTTCTTTCTTTCTTTTTTTTCATGTTTTTTTTTTCTCTTTTTTCTTTCTTCCTCTTTTTTTTTTTAAAACAAATTACCCCAACTTCTTTTTTTTTTGAAGGCATAGACTTTGACCGTTCTTTTCTTCTCTTTTTTTCATTTTAACTTTCTAAGTATTGCCCCAGTTTGCACTCTTGGGGCATGGATTTTTTTCATTTTCTCTCTTTTTTTTGGACTTTTGACTCTAAACTTGATTCCAAGAGAGGGTGGTCAAATAAAATAACACAGGCTCAAAAGGGGTAACAAATGGTATAAAGTGTTTAGGTAGCAGAAAAAAGGCCTCCCGGCCTCAAGAACACCAAAACATATTATCGTTTTGCGATCATAGCGTTGATGAACATGTCTATCTTCTTGGTGTGTCGTGGTCGAAAGACCCTTTTCATCCATTAATGGCAAACTTTCGACCAAGCTTCAATTGATTAAACATCCTCAAGCCCGATCTTCACAATGATTTGAAGGTGAATTTTACTCGACCTTAGTTCCAAAGTATCTCAAATCTTTATTCATCCTCAAAAGTGTCTCTTTCACACTTATCTCACTCAAGACTAAATCAGTTTTTTAAGATCTGGCCAAAATCTCCGCATGCATGTCATATCACTAAAACTAGCGAAAAAGGAACTAAGCATGGAATGGCACAAAAGGACAAATTGTATTTCATTGAGTAAACAACAAAGCAAACAACCTAAAATCCGAGTTATAACCCTAAAATAACCCGGGTAATGAAAATAGCAACAAAACAGACAGACAAGACTCACACAAATAGAAAGGAGGGATAGAAGGATTTGACTCAATAAAACAAATAAAATCTGGTTGTACATCTTCAAACCGTTTTTTTATTTGGATATTACTCCGAGGAGTTATGTGTGTTTTAACAGAAGGTGTACAGCAAGGAAAAATTATAATAGGATGTACAACCCGCATAGCGCAAGGTACAACTCGATGAAGCCTGGGCAGATTGTTTTAAACACAAGTTTTGGCCCATTTCTTTCATTTGATTTGGACGATTTTGGAGAGCTCAAGGAGGGATTTTCACCAAGAAACACTAGGTAAGTAATTTCTTCCTATTTTTGAGTTAAATATGTGATCTTACATGGATTTACACATGGAAATTAGTTGGAAATTGGGATTTTTGGAGGAAAACCTAGAAATTTATATTTTTGGATTTTACCATGAATATGAGCATGAAAATTAGAGAAAATTGTATATTTGAGTTAGTAAAGCTGTGGGTAGAATTTATCTTTGAGAAATTTATGAATCCGGGCACGTGGGCCCAAGGGCATTTTGGTCAATTCATTGAGCAGAGATGGGAATTTGTATAATTTGAATTGTTAACAAATATTAGAGTATAATTTCATTGGTTTGTCGTTATTTGGATAGTTTTGGGGATTTGTGCATCCATTGGAGTTGTCGGAAGGGCTTGGAAGCCGGTTATGGAATTTCAGAGCGAGGTAAGTCTCCTTTCTAACTTTGTGAGGGGGGATTGCCCCCATAGGTGAACTAAATAAATACATTCTATTATTTGCGGGGGCTACGTACACACGAGGTGATGGGAGTCCGTGCATAGCTACTATTATGCCATGTACAGGTAGTCTAGGACCCACTAGCATGCTTTACATGTTGTACTTGTGACCTTGTCAGTAAAATATCATGTGATTCTTTCAATTAGTATCTAAATCTTTGAGAAGGATAGAGTTTACTTTTCTTAATCACCTAGAAGGAGAATTTATTCTTCCTTGGATAATTGTGTTTCGGATAAATCTATAGAATTTGGAATCCTGTCGAAATTGGCAAGTAAATCTCCATAATGGTTTTAAATACTATTCTCATGTTTATTAAAAGGAGAATTTTATCACTCCATTGAACATCAAATTTTCCTGATAAAAATGTGGTTTATTGGTGTAAATATGTGTAACTTTGGGCGCCTGAGTCGCATGTATGATTCGTGAGCAGGATGACCCTGTATTTATGTATATTTATACAGGGACCCGAGTCGTAGGTATGATTCGCGAGCGGGGTAGCCCTAGTATTATGTTAACCACGTCGCATGTTCGATTCGCGAGCGGGGCAGTTAGATGCATCTATGGTTCGAGTCGTTCGACCCTCGGTAGTGCACATTTTATTATTGTTGGTCCGCGTCGTTCGACCCTCGGCATTTTCTTGTGCATGATAATTGCTGCATATTCCTGTAATTATTACTGTTTACTGGCCTAAGAAGTTGTAAAATTTCCAACTGAAATGACGAAGATTTAATGTGTTAAATGTGAAAGAAGTTGATATTTATTATCCCTGATTATTATTAAAGTTGCTTATGATACTCATGCTTAGCATCTCACTTGATTATACTAAACTGACTTATAGCAAGTGTCAAATTCGAACTCTCGTCACTACCTCTCTGAGGTTAGGCGGGATACTTACTTAGTACACGTTGTTTTCGTACTCATGCTACACTTGTTGTACATTTTTATTGCACAGGTACTTTCATAGGGATGTGGCTGGTTCGGAGACTTACGTGAGCTGCATCATTTGGAGGTGATCTGAAGCTAACAGAGTCTCCCTCATATTGTATTTATTTTCATTTTAAATTCCTCGTCCAATTTGTATTTCGGACAAGCTTCGTAGTATTTGTGAAATTCTTAGAATTTGCTCATGCACTTGTGACACCGAGTTTTGGGTTGTGTTTGGGGTGTATTTTATAAAAATGGAATATTAAATTGTCGTATTTACTTAGCGGATTTTATTAAGTTATTATGTAATAAAGTGAAAGTTAATGATTTCAAAATGCTAAAACAGGAAATTTAACTTAGCCATTTAATGATTGGCTTGCTTGACAGTGGTGTCCGGCGCCATCACGACCTTATGGATTTTAGGTCCTGACAACTTGGTATCAGAGCCCTAGGTTCCCTTAGGTTTCACGAGTCATGAGCAAGTCTAGTAGAGTCTTTCGGATCGGTACAGAGATGTCTGTACTTATCTTCGAGAGGCTATAAGGCTGTTAGGAGTACTTCCCTTCTTGATTCTTCATCGTGCGATTCGATTCCTTTAAGTCTTATGCCTATGTTTCTTCCTACTCAATCTTACGCGTCGCAAAGCGGTTGCTACGAATCAGGAATTTGACGAATTGAAATGGTGCTACGGATAGGGTGCGTAATGTTTTCCATGCGTAATTGGTTGGGGCTATTGTTGTTGCCCTGCAGAAGGATAATATGTTATTTCAGCTCAGTAGATGTGTTTCTGAGAGCCTCGAGGCTATGCTCAGGTAGTGATGATATTTTCGATTGGTTATCGCGCGGTGTTGATATGATGGTAGAATGCTTTCCCATATGTCGGGGTAATGAACGACTTGAAAGGAGGTCTTCTCAGAGCGTAATTTTGAGATTTCAGTATTTTAATTCTGGCGGAGGAAGGGCAATTGGACTATGAATGTTCAAGTCTGGGGGATAAAGTGATAAGACTTGGTGTTATCAAGCGAGGTGGAGTATTCACCTGTGATGTGATATCGTCGTCTTTGATCAAACAGAATGTGTTAAGTTCGCTGGTGTTATGGTTCTTCAGTTGCATTGGGTTATAGTGTTGTGAAGTGGTGTTGAAGAAGCGGCAGTCATAGACCGTGGTGTGCGGTGGTTCAAGTATTGAATGAGTATTTCTAACGAAGGCAGCTCGAGAAAGATGATCTTTGGGGAGTCGAAGTTATGGTGATATGCTGGTTTAGGTGTTGCAAAGAATGATATTGAAATGAGGCTGCAATTGAGAAGCATGCGATGAAGGAAGACATGTGAGAATTGTCAGGGGGCGGCTAAATCTCTAAAATGCCAGGCATGAGAGACGGAAGTCGGGTAGAGTCTTAAAGGAATGAGTTTAACTAAAGTGGGAGAGTGGCAGTGTTGCATATGAGTTCAGTGGTAAGATAGCTGCCTATCTTGATGAGAAGTTTGGAGTGGTTTGAGGTATTTCATGGACGGTGATTGGGTCCGCGGGATTAAATTGAAATGTGGATATTTCGGCGAAGGTTGGATATAATAGAGAGAAGTCACTATGGATGAAGAAGGATGAAATATGGCGGTGAATCTGGAGATATTGTAGCGCATTTAGTAGATATCCATAAGTAAGGGACGTACTGGTAGAGTTGGTGAATGAGAACTGGCTTAGGATGGGGTATTGATGTTGTAGAGAGTGTGGAGTACAACGTCGTTAGAAGGTGTCAGTTTATGATTTCCACAGGTGGTTTATCTCCTGTGAGTAGATTAGCGGTTGTGTGATTGGCAAGTGTCTGCGAGGGATTCTAGTGGCTATCCGGTAGGAGGCCGAATATGTGAATGATGCTAAAATATTTAAGTATTCATGGGATGCTAATAGGAGGACTTCGAAGAAATTGATAGATTGGTCGAGAAAGATCATGTCAGCAAATGAGAGAGGATTTTGGTGGGGTCCAGAATGATGCAAGGAGTAGCTTCAGGCTAAGTGGGAGAGTCCTACCGCCTGTGATGGGGTCTCAGGAATATCATCTCATGGGGTTGCGGATTTTCGGCGTATTTGCAAGTTATTTCAGCTAAGGGGAAAGGAGTAAAAATTGTAATTGTGCATGTGATTTGATTAATATTTGCAAAAGTTGGCCCTATTGGACCAGGATTAGGTTTTGGGAGTGTTCTATGTTATTTTCAGTGTGCAGGATAGTATTAGAGGAGTGAGAGAAATAAACCCTAGGTTGTAGAAAGATTATCAGGAGGATATGAGACGGGTTGTGGGATTTAGGCAGCATGATCTCGTGAATCAAGGTCACTCGGGATGAGTGAGGATTGAGTTTCTATGATTTGAATGGGGTTACTATTATTTTTGAGTCAGTTAAAAATGATTAAAAGAAGATAGATTGATTAGCCATGGTTGAAATGGCACGTTTACGGCCGTGATCAGTTCCTTCAGTGTGATTGATTTATGTGTATGGTTTGTGGCGGTATGTGCGAGGCTTGTCGGTCTCCGTGATAGATTTTATTCGAAAGCATTCAAGCACTACGGCCTTTCATGGGTGGGCGGACCCCGGAAGTTGTGGTTGTATATACTACAACTTAAGGATTTGCATGTATGGTGATTGTGGGAATTCACTCGTGTGTTATGGTGGTTCTCTCGAATTGAGGTAAGTAAAAGGTTTTTATATGATGAAGTGTTCACCCTATTAGTGGTTCAGAAGTTATGATGGAATTCTTGCGCAATCTCATATTGGCATGTTAGGTGCAGTAAGCAGTACGTAATTGGAAGTAAGGATCAACATTGCGGTTCGGTGTTAGCAAGGATGTCATGAGCTCGTATGAGAAAGAAAAAGTGATTTGAAAGTCCAGAGTAAGCTGGTGTTATCTTTAGTATCACCTAAGATCGATATTCAGTGGAAGAGGTTTCGCATCCTAGTTATGGGTTCTTGATTTGTTTATTATGTTAGTATGACCAGTGGTGGCACGCCGCAACGGGTATGTTATTTGGATCGGGTTGCACGCCGTAACAGTGTGATGATGAGTAAGGTTCCTATATTTATTTTTCTTGTGTTTTACTTTCTATTTTTTGAGAAGAGTTCATATTTGTTGCGTGAGTTGAGTAGTCCCTTCCAGAGTCATTTATTTATGTATCATGTTCGAGTTGTGGCCTATTGGCGCATTGTGGCATCGTGTGAGATTGTTGGTCATGTCTGGGATGATTTGTGTCTGAACAGTTCATACTGGGTAAGACGAGATTATTGGATCAGGGATTAGTGCGATAAGGTTATGTGGAATATATTAAAGGAAAATTACCCTTATTTTGTTCGTAATGAGATGAGGATCTAAGTCAAGAGGAGAGACTCAATGTTTGGTTAACTCTGCAGCTGGTTAGGAATTTCTACACATCTCCTCTGTTGTGGTGGTATCGTCCGCATTATAGCAAGATGTATGTATGTATATTATAAGGTGCATTGGGAGCATCAGATTCGTAGAATTTGGCTGTTAAGGTTGATGGAATGTCATGGTGGCTAGATGATGAAATATGCGATGCATGGTGCTGATTCAGAAAAGGTACGCAGTCGTGTTTTGGTACCTCGTGTCGTAGTTGGTACGGTGTTCATATATTAGAAACAGGCCTGACAGAGAATTGCAAGTGTTGGAACTGGGTTATGAGCTTATAGTATGGATAAAAGAGGATATCTTTAGATATGATCAAGCGAATGTGCTCAACTGGGTTGTGGTAGCACGGGCAGGTGCACGAGGTGTTAAACAGTGATTTCAGATAACTCCAGAGCAGTTCTTGGCACGTTCGAGGACGAACGTATGTTTAAGTATGAGAGAATGTAATGACCCGACCGGTCGTTTTGAGCTCTAGCGCGTCGTTTAACAGTTTGAGGTCATGAGCAGCTTTATTTCAAGTATTATGACTTGTAGGTGTGGTCGGAACTGAATTTCAGGAAGTTTCGAGTCAGTTTAGGAAGAAAATTCTCAATTCGGAAACCTTAAGTCAGAAGAATCAACTAAGATTGAAATTTTGAGTAAACGACCTCCGAATCAAGATTTGAAGGTTCCCCCAGGTTCGTATGATGATTTCATACTTGGGCGTATGTCTGGATCGGACTTTGGATAACCCGGGAGCGTTTCGGCGCATATTATGGAAGATAGCATTTTAGAAGAATTTCATAAATTTGGGTTGTAAGACATTTCAGTGTTATAGATGTCTGTTTGGGATTTCAAGTCTAGGAAAAGCTTCGTATGGTGATTCTGGAGTTGGGAGCACGATCTGAAGTGAATTCGGATGTCCGTAGGTCATTTTGAAGTCATTTGGCTAAAGATAAAAATTTGAAGGTTTTTGATAAGTTTGACCGAGAGTTTGACTTTTTGATATCGGGGTCAGATTCCAATTCTGAAAGTTGGAGCAGGTCCGTAATGTCGAATATGACTTGTGTGCAAAATTTGGGGTCAATTGGACGTGATTTGATAGGTTTCGGCATCAGATGTAAAAGTTTGAAATTTTAAAGTTCATAAAGCTTGGATTGGAGTGCGATTCATGATTTCGACGTTGTTTGATGTGATTTGAGGCCTCGAACGAGCTCGTATCATATTTTGGGACGTGCTGGTATAATTGGTTAAGCTCCTGAGGGCCTCGGGTGGATTTTGGAAGGCTAATGGAATGGATTTCGGGCCAAATTTAACTGCTGAAATTTCTGCTGCAAATCTGTTTTGGACAGCAATTGATGCATCGAAGAGCTAACTTTGGAAGCGTATATATCAAAATCCATAAGGAATATGAAAATTTGCAAAACCAAAAAGTTGTAGCCCTTGCATTCTAGTTTCCAGAAAGTTAAACCATTCATGATTTGGACCTTTATCAAAAAGTTATGATCGATTGAAGATGGCTGGTGGAGCAGTTTCGACAGAATTTGCTGATCCATGAAGCCGACTTTAGAAGCTCATATCTCGGAATATATAAAGAGTCACCTATCAAATTAAAGATCTTCGAGTCTAGTTTCTAAATCTTCAAACCGTTTGTCATTTGGATATTTGTACAAGGAGTTAAGGGCGTTTTAACAGAAGGTGTACAACAAGGAAAAATTGTAATAGGATGTACAACATGCACAGCACAAGGTACAACTCGATGAAGCCTGGGCAGATTATTTTAAACACGAGTTTTGGCCCACTTCCTTCATTTGGTTTGGACGATTTTGGAGAGCTCAAGAAGGGATTTTCACCAAGCAACACTAGGTAAGTGATTTCTTCCTATTTTTGAGTTAAATATGTGATCTTACATGGATTTAGACATGGAAATTAGTAGGAAATTGGAATTTTTGGAGGAAAACCTAGAAATTTATATTTTTGGATTTTACCATGAATTTGAGTATGAAAATTAGAGAAAATTGTATATTTGAGTTAGTAAAGCTGTGGGTAGAATTTATCTTCGAGAAATTTCGGAATCCGAGCACGTGGGCCCGAGGGCATTTTGGTCAATTCCTTGAGCGGAGATGGGAATTTATATAATTTGAATTGTTAACAAATATTAGAGTATAATTTCATTGGTTTGTCGTTATTTGGATAGTTTTGGGGCTTGTGCAACTATTGGAGTCATCGGAAGGGCTTGGAAGCCGGTTATGGAATTTCAGAGCGAGTTAAGTCTCCTTTCCAACTTTGTGAGGGGGAATTGTCCCCATAGGTGAACTAAATAAATACATGCTATTATTTGCTGGGGCTACGTACGCACGAGGTGACGGGAGTCACTATTATGCCATGTCCGGGTAGTCTAGGACCCACTAGCATGTTTTACTTGTTGTACTTGTGACCTTGTCAGTAAATATCATGTGATTCTTTCAATTAGTATCTAAATCTCTGAGAAGGATAGAGTTT
Source organism: Nicotiana knightiana (assembly GCA_005239525.1). Taxonomy (NCBI): domain Eukaryota; kingdom Viridiplantae; phylum Streptophyta; class Magnoliopsida; order Solanales; family Solanaceae; genus Nicotiana; species Nicotiana knightiana. The sequence continues at coordinate 185,053 of ML384239.1, read as the reverse complement.
ACTTTTCTTAATCACCTGGAAGGAGAATTGATTCTTCCTTGGATAATTGTGTTTCGGATAAACCTATAGAGTTTGGAACCCTGTCGAAATTGGAAAGTAAATCTCCATAAAGTTTTTAAATACCATTCTCATGTTTATTAAAAGGAGAATTTTATCACATCATTGAACAGCAAATTTTCCTGATAAAAATGTGGTTTATTGGTGTGAATATGTGTAACTTTGGGTGCATGAGTCGTATGTATGATTCGCGAAGAGGATGACCCTGTATTTATGTATATTTATATGGGGACCCGAGTCGCAGGTATGATTCGCGAGCGGGGTAGCCCTAGTATTATATTAACTGCGTCGCATGTTCGATTCGCGAGCGAGGCGGATAATGCATCTATGGTTCGGGCCGTTCGACCCTCGGCAGCGCACATTTTATTATTGTTGGTCCGCGTCGTTCGACCCTCGGTATTTTCTTGCGCATGATAATTGTTGTGTATTTCCTGTAATTATTATTGTTTACTGGCCTAAGAAGTTGTAAAATTTCCAACTGAAATGACGAAGATTTAATATGTTAAATGTGAAAGAAGTTTATATTTATTATCCCTGATTATTATTAAAGTATCTTATGATACTCATGCTTAGCATCTCACTGACTTATAGCAAGTGTCAAATTCGAATTCTCATCACTACCTCTCTGACATTAGGCGGGATACTTACTGAGTACACATTGTTTTCGTACTCATGCTACACTTGTTGTGCATTTTTATTGCATAGGTACTTTCATAGCGATGTGGCTGGTTTGGAGTTAGGCGAGCTGCATCATCCGGAGGCGATCTGCAGCTGACAGAGTCTCCCTTATATTGTATTTATTATCATTTTAAATTCCTCGTCCAATTTGTATTTTGGACAAGCTTTGTAGTATTTGTGAAATTCTTAGAATTTGCTCATGCACTTGTGGCACTGGGTTCTGGGGTGTGTTTGAGGTGTATTTTATAAAAATGGAATATTAAACTATCGTATTTACTTAGCGAATTTTATTAAGTTATTATGTAATAAAGTGAAAGGTAATGATTTCAAAACTGCTAAAACGGGAAATTTAACTTAACCATTTAATGATTGGCTTGCCTGACAGTGGTGTCCGGCGCCATCACGGCCTTATGGATTTTGGGTCGATACAGTGATACTTTATAGTCTGCAATCATCTTTGAATTACCGACCACATGATATCGCTCATCTCAGATCACGTCTTCATATTTCTGCTATATTCTAGATTATGACGATGGGTCCATTTGTCTTCTTTACTCAAATAGTAAAAATTATGCTCCCTCGTCCTAGTAATGTATCAAAGTCCCGAAACAGTGCGGGCACACATTTATCTTGTCATTTCCACTCAATCTTTTGTTATTTATAAGTCTAGTACTCTTATAACTAGCTTTATGGTAGAGTTGTTTTAAAATATAGTCGTACGATATCTCTTGTACTTCAGCTATTAGGAATGACTCTAAAATTTTCTGAGTCATAATTTCTATATTATCTAGGTCTAATAATCAAATTCATCATTTACTTTTTGATCTAGTTCTTGATCTTCCTCCTCTCTCAGCCTTTATGTAGGCTTAAGCTATCTTCCAATCTGTGGCTCGGGGTATTAGCTATTACATTAACCTTTCGTGGACGTTATGGAACATGCATGTTATAATCTTCTAACAATTCAATCCTTTATTTGTGACATGGACTCAATTATTTCTTTTAACGATATACGAAATTCTCTTATAGGTGTAAGAATGTTAACTTATATGTTGCATGAATAATAATCTGAAATCATTAGTACGTTCGTAACGTAACTAACGTTGGGTCATAGATGTAATAATTCTTTCATGCCTTCTCATTTATCTTTAAATGTAAGAAATTACTTTTCCTGGTCGTTCTGCCACTTTTTAAAAATATGATTGGCTTATCTTAGTGTCCACACATATTAGAATTTTGTGCAAACTCATACGATCTCGAACATTACATTTGATTCTTACTTCTCCTTCATTAGTCACAATAGGTGACACTTTCTTATTTAGTGCATACAATGTTCTAATGAGACTGTTGTTACAAGATCATTTCTTCTTTAGGTTACTATGCTTAGGTCAAAACCTCCTTCCTTATTTTCTCAGCTAGTCTTTTGTTGTATTACATAGCGGAGACTCTCTGACTCTTGTAAAGCTACGAGTTTACTACATCGTATACCCGACGAAAATTTTCAATGTTCTTTCTCGCATATAATTATCCTTAGTTACTTACCTTCGTGCCCTTGTGCTCATAGGGTTACTTCGGAAAACAAATTTTGATTATCTCCCCAATGGAACTCTGTTTTATTTTTGTCACACATATACGGTACCTTTAACTACCCTAACCGATATCTGAATATTTCTCAAGGATTATGATCTCGTATTTGCAAGACTGAATCCCTCTATGCTGGGGGTCACTACATTTACCTTGCATGATCTATTGGTTTATCTGTGGCCTCTTGTCTAGCCATAACTAGGCTCTTCTTTAATCAACTACTAACTACTCCCCGGTCCATTCTAATATATATATATATATATGTGTGTGTGTGTGTGTGTGTGTGTGTGTGTGTGTTTTGCATAACCTCTTTTGGGTTATATATTTTGTCTTAAATTACCTCTCACGGTGGATCCTTATTTATCAAGTGCCCATTCACACTTATTTATCAATTAACATCCTTGCCGCGAACCCTTACTACCTCCTATCGGCGTCGTGCTTGCATAACGTTTTGGAGTCATGACATACCTATAAGATCTGAATAAATACAATCTCATTCCTTTTTCCTTTTTCCTTTTTCCTTTTTACTGCATTCTTCCTTTACCACCTATAATTACTTGAACCACTTAACTTCGACTTAATACCATATTTCACCATCTTCCCCTTTTAGGGGAGTACTAACATTTAATGCTCTGAAGTTTTACTTGGAGATGTTTTACCTCTTCATTTTGGTATCTTTTCACATTTTTAATGACCCTTACACGCCTTGCGGTAACACTTATGTACTAGGGATAACTGAATTTCTTATGCACGAGGGTGACACTTAGTCTAACTGGCACAATTAGTTCCATGGTCTTAACTATGCTCATAGCTATTGCTAAATGGAAGCATCTTCCTGAATGACCTTTAAGAGTTATTCTTCTATTGTGCATTCTATTATTGTCATAATTCGGTCTCGAAAATTCTCAAGATGTCGAGTATTATCGAATCCCCCGATCCCTAATTCATATTCGGCTTATCTTGTTTTCTAGTCCATACTGATTCCTATTATATCGGGGTCTAACTCAACATTCTGGTAATTATGTTGGAGTCACCAACTCATTTCTTGAAATGAGGATATCATTTAATAGATTATACGGTTTTATAGCCTCAAGGTCTATCTTCCCTTGTCTTTTCCTTCACTTGACTATAGACTCTGCCATCCTGTCATATCTTGATTTACCATTATCACTCATTTATCACATCATACTCATTATGCTTCAGTTATTCCTTTCTTATTCTTCTTCTAATTTTTTGTCTATTACCTTATTCTGAAAACTTCAACAATATATTTTTTTGCTTTTAGCTCCTCTTGCTCCATCTCACTGGCTCTTTGGGTCGCCTAACATTTTCTTTTTACTAGGGACGGAAGTCAAACTAAGGCAAATATTTATCCCTTCTAGGATCCTAGTGCATATCTTCTAAAATTTTTGAACATTCTAGTATTCATATCTAACTGTACTATTCTAGAGTGCACCACATGGGTGTCTCACAACGAGAACTATTGGCATGTTTGCAATATGCTTCAGAAATGTCAGCTAATGCTAATAATCGATTCAACATTTTGGGTTACTCTAACCTCGGTGGGGTCCTGATATCTCATCCTTCTATTAAACTATATTTGTTAGCTCCCATTGGGCAAGCTAAATCCTTTTAGCTACCCGGTAACGGCGCCAAAAATTTGACATCACCCAAACTCACACCACTAATTTAGGTTGTGAGGCGGTTGAAGCAATAATAAAAGCCCAACGCGAGTCGGGGTCGAATCCACAGGGAGCTTGATTTGAGATTAGGTATATACCTAGTTTGAATGTATGATGTTCCCTTGATTATATTCCACATATTCTTTTGTTTTTTTTTTACTTCTACTTTTACTCTATTGATTGCAATTGTAAAGCTAAGAGACAATATTTTTGGTTTTGTTTGTTTTTCAAATTATAAAAGATCTAGGGTTGCAACTTCCGCCAAGTTGGTTACCTAATGGATTTAGAGCTTTAGGGCATGTTTGGTTGATCAGGATACAATATAGTAAGCACACACGATTACTCCCTCTATACCTCTCGGTAGTTCGAGTGATTTTGCCCAATTTGGCTTTCTCAAGTCCAAATGAGTATTTCATGAAACAAGTGATAAATTCTCTAGTCAGGTCTTACTATCTCTAGGTTCGACTCCTTAGTTGAGACTATCAATTTCTTGAGATCACCCTAATTCCTATTTAGCCAAGTTTTGCTAGATTTAGTCTATATTTCTCAAGTAGAGACTAAGTCAATTAGGCATGAATCAATATTTGCAACCATCAATTCTCAAATTCAAGCAAGAACTAGGCTAAATATCATAAATCCAATCATAAATAAGCCCTAAATCAATCACCCATTAAGTACCAATACTAGGTTTGGGTCACAACCCTAGCTAAAGGTTTAGATATTCATGAAGAATGAAGAATGAAGAAATTAAAGAAGAAACTAAGATAAAATTCACAATACTTGATTAAGGAAAGAAAATCTAATGTTGAAAGCTAAACTGGTACAAGGTTACCCAAAAGCATAAATAAAAATGGCTCTAAGTGTTCAGGTGCACCAAACATACAAAACTTTTCCTAAAAATGACAAAAAGATATATTTATACCCAACTGAAAATATCTGACAAAATTGCCCATGCGGAGGTTGTGCGGCCGCAAAATTCAGTGTGTGGTCCGCACTTTCAGACTGACTGGTCAAGTGGGCTTTCTAGGGTCGCATAAAACTAGGATGCGGCCGCACTTCCTCTAATTGTGCAGACCATATATTTCTGAGTGCGGCCGCACACTTGAACTTGGACTGGAGCTGGACTTCCTTCTGCGAACCGCACAATTATGAGTGCGGCCGCACTTTGGCATCCTGCGGCCGCACAATAATAGTGTGATCCGCACATATTCAAGCTCCCAAAATATATGAGCTCTGAATCTAGTCTTTTGCAGCCGCACAACAATTGTCCGGTCCGCACTCTATGAAGAAATTCCATCAGTGTATCTTCAGGGTTTGCGGCCGCACACAGTATTGTTTGGTCCACATTATGGCCCTTTTTGCCTTGTTTTGGTCCTTGTCCAATTTTACTCCTTTTTGAGTTGATTTTCACTTCTTTGGCTCCTTTCCCAAACTTCCTGCAAGAAAGCACATTTCATTAGTTCTCAGGAATACCTTTAAGCATTTTTGAGCTAAAACGCAAGTAAAAGAGAGCAAATAAGCAGTCAAAATTCCTACTTATCAGTAAGGCATCGTGACCCCTATGTCTTTCCGCGATGGACAAGGGAACTTTTGGCAGAAGCATATTTTTGTTTCACGAACGCGAGGTACGTTCTGCATTCGCCAAGAGTACCCTTAGGCGAAATATTTTAAGTGGGCTTTCCAAACTTTAGCTCGATTTATTATATTTTAAACCCTAAACCTATGAGTTTTTGAAGAAAACTTTCACGAATCACTACTATATTGGAGGTAAGTAATTTTCACTTGGATTTGGCTTTATATCATGATTCCCCATGGATTCTGCACCTAAAATATGAATTTTTAAAGTAAAATTTGGTGTTCTTGTCTACAACTTAAGAGGTATATTTTGGGGATTTGAGGATAGATTCGGACTTGGTTTTGAAAACACAAAACATATTTAGACTCGTGGGATTGTGTGCATTTGGGATATATCCCTTAACTCGAGTTTTGACCATGTGGGCTCGTGTAAACTTTTGTTGACTTTTTGAAAATTGACTAAAGATCGAAGATTTAATGTTTGAGAATTATTTTCTATGATTTTGGTTAACATTATTGATTATTATTTGGTTAGATTTGAGTCGGTTGGAGGTGTTTTCTCAAGGAAAGCCGATTTTGGGAGATTGTTTTGGCTTATTAAGATAATTATCTTGCCTAACCTTGTTGTGAGGGAACAACCCTTAGGATTTGACCTTATTTGTCTAATTGGAATATGTAAAAAGCGATGTATATACGAGATGACAATCGCTATGCGAGTGCTATGCATGACTTGTGACCAGATTAGACTTTAAGCTTCTATTATGTCTTGTTTGGATTGTGTGGTTTCTATGATTCATGTTTTAATCATTTGAATGACTATGTGAGATTATCCTTTCAAGATAGAGATCATGTTTAGAATTATTATCTCTTATTTTTCTAAGATGAGCTATTTATGAAATTAAGGTTATACTTGATTTAGTCGTAGCCATATGTCACGACCCAAATCCCAATTTGGGTCGCGATGGCGCCCAACTCTGATGTCAAGCAAGCCAACCTTAATTTACTAGTGATGCCTTTTTAATTTATAAAACAATTTCCCATACTTGAGAGGGTTTCTTTTATATTTCTAATTTCGAAGTAAACAAGTGATTTAGACAACCAAAAGTGAGTAATAAATATAGTAATCACCACCAAAAATTACAAACCCAAAGAATAGAGTATCCACTACGTGGGCATGCCAGGAACTAGCGTCACAGGTCTACGGGCATCTAATAGAAACGAGTATCCAAAAGAAAGTACAAGTTTGCCCTACTGTCTAAAGAAAATTAATACAGACATAGCAAAAGAAAAGAGGAACTCCAAGGTGCTGCTAGAGAGATACGTCAAGGAAAGCAGCTCACCGAGAAGTCCACGCCAACTATACGTCAGGGACGAGCCCCGGATGAACGCCCAGATGCACCTGCCTCAGAGCCTGTACAATTAAGTACAGAAGCGTAGCATGAGTACATAAATATGTACCCAGTGAGTATCTCGCCTACTCTAGCGAGAAGTAGTGACGAGAGGTAGACGTGATACTTACTAGGGTCAAAATCTATAAATAACATAATTTAATAAGGACTAGGCATGCATAACAGTCGTATTAATCACAAAGATATAAAATATCAAGTTTAATTGTAATTACCTTTGCATGTCAAATTTCACTAGCATATAAGGTACTAAATTCCCTTTTTCACATGAAATAGTTTATGTGATTACAACAAAACTCCCAGTAAATTATATAGCACATAACAGGCCGAAAGCGTACGGTCGAAGCGTCGCAAAAATAAATGTGCATTGCCGAGGGTCGAACGGCTCGAACCATAGATGCATCTATTACCTCGCTCGCGAATCGAACATGCGACGCGGTTGACATAATAGTAGGGCTATCCCGCTCACGAATCATACATGCGACGCGGGTGCCGTATACATACACATAATTTTTCAATATTTAGGGATTTAACAGAGATTGTATGTACAAGCAAGAACTTAAGCAATATGATTTTTGAACATAACTTCCTAATACTCTCATACCAATTCAAGGATACTATGACTCTCAAATACATTTGGGGACACATGTAAGTCACGTAAAAGCATGCTTGTCAGTCCTAGAACTACCCAACATAACATAATAGTAGCTACGCACGGACTCTCGTCACTTCGTGCATGCGTGCATAGCCCCCGCAAATAAGGACATGCAATTATTTATAATCACCTATGGGGACAATTCTCTCTTACAAGGTTAGAAAGGAGACTCACCTCATCTAGAACCTACTTTCCAGGTCAAGAACGCGCCCGAACCTCCAAACTCGTCTCTCAAGGACTCGAAATTAGTCAAATATTGTATACATGAATTAATCTATGCTCAAAAGTATGAAATTTACCTAATTAAGTAGTTATTTAAACCTACTTTGAACAATCCCAAAAATACACCTCGGGCCCACATGCTCGGATTTCAGAAATTCTTAAAGGAAACACTTACCCATACCCTAAGGATCGTTAACATATGAATTTTGTATGATGTCATAGCTAGTTTAGTGGGTAATTCCCCAAATTTCATAAAGCCCTAGGTTTTTACTCTAACCCTTGATTTTCACTAATTAGGAGGTTAATCTACCTAGGATTTCATGTATTAAACTAATATTAGTGTAGAGATCACTTACCTTTCAAGAGCTAGGTCGTTTGGCTCTTTTCCACGCTCTCAAGGTCAACTATGGAGGAAAGAAATGGAGTAAAATGGTTCTTTCCCGTATTTTAAAAGACCTCACTGCCTACGGGGTTTCTGAACCTGCGGCTCAAGGACCGCACCTGCAGTCTCGCGCCTGTAAGAAAAGACTCGCACATGCGGAAGAGGGGCAAGGGGCCTGGGCTCGCACCTGCGGAGAAGAGCTCACACATGCGGCTCCGCTCCTGCAGATATTATCCGCACCTGCGAGAAATAGGCAGCCGCACCTGTGAGTCAAGGACCCGCTCTAGCCTTCGAAACACCCAAAACAACGCTAAAACTCAAAATCACACCTCAAAACCCCTAGAATCAAACTTAGGAACTTTACGTTCTTGAATTTGCTAAACATGCGCCGAATCGACCTTTACTACTCGGAATGACTCCAAATTTTGCAAGCAAGTCATAAATGATATAACAGATCTATTCCTGGTCTAGGAATTCCGTTTGGACCTCGATAACACAAAAACACGTCCCAAACCACATTATGAACTTAAGGAAACTCTTATTTCTCTATTGGGCGCCAAAACACTCCCGGGTCATCCAAAACCCATTCCGAACATACGCTTAAGTCAGAAATCATCATACGAAGCTACCGGAACCCTCGAAACTTGATTCCGAGGTTGTTTACTCAAAATGTTGACCGAAGTCAAACTTGGCCTTAAAGGCCAACCTTAAGGAACCAAGTGTTCCTATATCACTCTAAACGCTTCTGAATCCCGAACCACCCGTCCTTGCAAGTCATAAATCATAATAAGCCGCAATGGGAAGTTTCATTTTGGGGAACGGGGTTCGATAACGCAAAACGACTGGTCGGGTCATTACATTCTCCACCTCTTAAATAAAAGTTCGTCCTCGAACGGGTCTAGAATCATACCTGAAGTGTTGAATAAGTGCGGATATCTGCTCCGCATATCCTCCTCGGACTCCCAAGTCGCCTCCTCGGCTAGTTGGCCCCTCCACTGGACCTTCACAGCAGAAACTCTCTTGGACCTCAATTGGCGATCCTGCCTGTCAATAATGGCAACTAGCTCCTCCTTGTAGCCCAACCTCTCATCCAACTGAATAGTGCTGAAATAAACCACGTGAGAGAAGTCGGCGTTGTACCTCTGGAGCATGGATACATGAAAGACCGGATGAACTCCTGACAAACTGGGAGGTAAAGCTAGCTCATAAGCAACCTCCCCAACTCGCCTCAACACCTCGAAGGGACCTATAAACCTCAGGCTCAGCTTGCCCTTCTTTCCGAACCTCATAATACCCTTCATCGGCGAGACCTTCAATAGAACCTTATCTCCCTCCATAAATGATACATCATGTGCCTTCTGATCCACGTAACTCTTCTGTCTGGACTGTGCTGTGTGGAACCTCTCCTGAATCAACTTCACTTTCTCCAAAGCATCCTTCACTAGGTCGGTTCCATATAACTTAGCCTCGCCAAGCTCAAACCACCCGATCGCCGACCATACAAAGCCTCAAATGGTGCCATCTCAATGCTGGACTGATAACTATTATCGTACGCAAACTCGGTCAAAGGCAAGAACTAGTCCCACTGACCTCCGAAGTCAATCACACATGCCCTGAGCATGTCCTCCAATATCTGAACTATACGCTCCAACTGACCATCTGTCTGAGGGTGAAATGTTGTGCTGAGATCTATCTGGGTACCCATCTCACTATGCAACGCTCTCCAGAAGTGCGAGGTGAACTAAAGACCTCGATCTGATATAATGGACACCGGCACACCGTGCAACCGGACTATCTCCCGAATGTAGATTTGGGCCAACCTCTCAGAAGTATATGTAGTAGCCACTGGAATGAAATGCACCGATTTGGTCAACCTATCCACAATGACCCAAACCGTGTCAACCTTTCACAAAGTCCGAGGTAATCCAACCATAAAGTCCATAGTGATGCGCTCCCACTTCCACTCGGGAATGGGCATCTGCTGAAGTAGGCCTCCTGGCCTCTGGTGCTCATACTTAACCTGCTAGCAATTAAGACACCTAGACACATACTCCACAATTTCCTTCTTCATCCGCCTCCTCCAGAAATGCTGCTTCAAATCACGATACATCTTCGTAGCAGCAGGATGAACAGAGTACCGTGAACTGTGTGCCTCTTCTAGAATCCTCTCTCTCAGGCCATCGACATTAGTGACACATAAACGGCTCTGAAGTCTCAGAAAACCATCCTCGCCAACTCTAAATTGTGCACAGGGTAATTCTTCTCGTGAACCCTCAGCTGGCGCGAAGCATAAGCAATAATTCTCCCCTCCTGCATCAACACACACCCCAAGTCAACGCGTGAAGCGTCACAATACACTGTATACATCCCAGAACTGGAAGGCAATACCAGAACTGGTGCTGAGGTCAATATTTTCTTGAGCTTCTGAAAGCTCGCCTCACACTCGTCAGACCATCAGAACGGGACTTTTTCTGAGTCAATCTAGTCAGTGGGGTTACAATGGATGAAAAGCCCTCCACAAATCGTCGATAGTAGCCTGCTAGACCCAAGAAACACTGATCTCTATAGCTAAAGTAGGACATGACTAACTCTAAAATACCTCAATCTTCTTAGGATCAACCTTTATACCCTCTCTGAATACCACATGTCCCAAGAATACCACGGAATCCAACCAAAACTCACACTTGGCGAACTTAGCATATAGCTTCTGTTCTCACAAAATCTAGAGCACCACTCTCAAATGATGCTCGTGCTCTCCCAGGCTACGTGAGTAAATCAGAATGTCATCAATGAAAACAATGACAAAAGAATAAATGTACGGCCTGAACACCCTATTCATCAAGTCCATAAATGTTGCTGGGGAATTAGTCAAGCCAAAGGACATCACTAGGAACTCATAATGGCCATATCTCGTACGAACAGCAATCTTCGGAACATCTAAGGCCCCAATCCTCAACTGATGATATCCCGATCTCAAATCAATCTTAGAAAACACCTGAGCACCCTGCAACTGGTCAAACAAATCATCGATGCGCGGCAAAGGATACTTGTTCTTAATGGTGACCTTGTTCAACTGGCGGTAATCAATACACATCCGCATGGGCCCATCCTTCTTCTTCACGAATAGAACTGGAGCACCCCACGGCGATACACTCGGTCTGATGAACCCCTTAGCCAACAACTCCTCAAGCTGCTCCTTCAACTCTTTCGGAGCCATACGGTACGGAGGAATAGATATTGGCTGGGTGCCTGGAGCTAAATCAATGCATAAATCAGTGTCACGATCCGGAGGCATGCCTGGAAGGTTTGAAGGAAATACGTCAGCAAATCTCGAACCACTGGCGCTGAATCAATCGTTGGAGACTCGGTGGTGGTGTCCCGCACATAAGGAAGATACGCCAGACAACCCTTCTCGACCATATGTCGAGACTTCAGGAATGAAATAACCTGACTGGCTGCACTAACAGAGTAACCCTTCCACTCCAGCCTAGGAAACTCAGGCATGGCTAAAGTAACTGTCTTGGCATGGATATCTAGCACGGCATGATAGGCAGATAGCCAATCCATGCCTAGAATAATCTTGAAATCAACCATGTCGAGAAATAGGAGATCCTCTCTAGTCTCGAACCCACAAAATGAAATCACACAGGACCAATAAATCTGGTCTACTACCACAGAATCGCCCAGGGGAGTGGACACATAAATAAGAGTACCCAAGGAATCACGAGGAACATCCAGGAAACAAGCAAATAAGGCTGGCACATATGAATAAGTGGATCCTGGATCAAATAACACTAATGCCTCTCTACCACATACTGAAATAGTACCTGTGATCACGGCATCTGAGGCCACTACATCTGATCGGGCCGGAATAGCATAGAATCTAGCTGGAGCACCGGATGACTGACCTCCGCTGGAATGAATAGGGGTCGGCAGAGCTCCCCCTGCCTGGCCTCCACCTCTGGGACGACCTCTACCATCCTGCCCTCCACCTCTGGGTGGAAGAACCATCGGTGCTGAGAATGTAGGCTGATAACTCTGTTAGACGGCCTTGCCCCGAAGCCTTGGACAAGTCCTCCTCATATGGCCTGAATCCCCATACTCATAACATCTCGTCGGTGGCATGGCCTATTACCTTGAAGAAGAACCCTGGATACCTAGGGGACGGAGAAGACCCTCTAGCATGGCACTGAAGTAAGGACTAGAAGACCCCTGATGACCGGAATACTCGCTTGAGGAACCCTGAATGGCTGGTGGACGGTAGGAACTCTCCGGCATGGGGCTGAAATAGGGCCTCACTGGAGCACCACGGGGAGGTGGTGGAGGAGCTGAATATGGAGGCCTGCTAGGCTGGCCTCTACCGAACTGACCTCTACCCCTTTCTGGGGCACCTCTGAAATCTCCAGAAAATATAGCTCTCTTATCCTGCTGACTCTGCTCTCTGCCTCTCGATCAATAACCCTCAATCTGGCGAGCTATCTCGACCACAAGCTGATAGGGAGTCCCCATCTCCACCTCTCAGGCCATGTTGGCCCTAATACGTGAGTGCAGCCCAGCTACAAATGTCCACACTCTCTCAGCATCAGTAGGAAGTATCATAAGGGCATGACGAGACAACTCGAAAAACCTGGCCTCGTAGTCTGTCACTGACATATGTCCCTGCTCCAGCAGCACAAACTGATACCGCAGCTCTTCCCTCTCGGAGGGTGGAATATACCTGTCCAGGAACAGCTGAGTGAACTTCTCCCAAGTGATGGAAGGGGAACATGCCGGCCTACCAAGGATATAGGACTGCCACCATCTGCGGGCCCTACCCTCAAGCTGAAAAGTAGTGAAGTCCACTCCATGGGACTCTAGTATCCTCATGTTTTAAAGTTTGTCCCTGCACCTATCAATGAAGTCCTGGGCATCCGCCCTTCTCACCTCCGAAGATAGGAGGGTGTAATTGGGTCCATCTATCCAGTAACTTATGCGGATCACCGTCCGCAGCTAGTCTGGGCTCAAGTGTTGCTGCTACAGGCTGGGCTCCACCCACGGGTAGTGTACCCGGGGTCTGATATACTACCGTTGCATGTCCTTCAGCCTGGGCAATAGGGGTCTGAACTCCCCCTCCCGCCTGGGATGTGGCAGGTTCCGCTGGAAATAAACCAGCCTGCGTCATAGTATCCATGAATCTCATCATACGGCCCATGACCACCTGGAAGCCTGGCGCCGTCATAAAGTCTACTGAGACAGGATCTACTGGGAGCACCTCGCCCTGCTCCTGTGTGATAGGATCCTCTGTCGGATCTGCTGGGTGTGCTACTGGAACAGCTCTGGGACGCCCTCGTCCCCTACCTCGGGCCGGTTCCCACCCCCGGCCTCTGCCACGGCCTCGGACGGCGCGGGTAGCAGCATCTCCTGGGTCTGGAACGTCAGTCGCGCGAGTCCACACCATCTGTGAGAGAATAAAAGAATGATATTTAGTTAACCATCGACTGCACGATAGAACATGAATAAAGAGAGGTTTCCTAACACCCTATAGCCTTCCGAAGATATATACAGACGTCTCTGTATCAATCCGCAAGACTCTATTAGGTTTGCCCGTGACTTGTGAGACCTACGTGAATCTAGAGCTCTGATAGCAGGTTGTCACGACCCAAATCCAAATTTAGGCCGCGATGGCGCCCAACTCCGACATCAGGCAAGCCAACCTTAATTTACTAGTGATCCCATTTTAATTTATAAAACAATTTCCCATACTTGAGAGGGTTTCTTTTAGATTTCTAATTTCGAAGTAAACAAGTGACTTAGACAACAAAAAGTGAGTAATAAATATAGTAATCACCACCCATAATTACAACCCAAAATAATAGAATATCCACTACGTGGGCATGCCAGGAACTAGCGTCACAGGTCTACGGGCATCTAATATAAACGAGTATCCAAAAGAAAGTACAAGTTTACCCTACTGTCTGAAGAAAATTAATACAGACATAGCAAAAGAAAAGAGGAAGTTCAAGGTGTTACCAGAGAGATACGTCAAGGAAAGCAGCTCACCAAGAAGTCCATGCCAACTATACGTCAGGGACGAGCTCCGGATGAATGCCCAGATGCACCCACCTCAGAGCCTGTACAATTAAGTACACAAGCGTAGCATGAGTACATAAATAGATATGTACCCAGTGAGTATCCCGCCTACTCTCGAAGAACTAGTGACGAGAGGTAGACGTGATACTTACTAGGGTCAAAATCTCTAAATAACATAATTTAATAAGGACTAGGCAGGCATAACAGTCATAGTTATCACAAAGACATAAACTATCAAGTTTAATTGTAATTACCTTTACATGTCAAATTTCACTAGCATATAAGGTACTAAATTCCCTTTTTCACATGAAACAGTTTATGCAATTACAACAAAACTCCCAATAAATTACATAGCACATAATAGACCGAAAGCGTACGGCCGAAGCGTCGTGAAAATAAATGTACACTGCCGAGGGTCGAACGGCTCGAACCATAGATGCATCTATTACCTCGCTCGCGAATCGAACATGCGACGCGGTTGACATAATAGTAGGGCTATCCCGCTCACGAATCATACATGCGACGCGGGTGCCGTATACATACACATAATTTTTCAATATTTAGGGATTTAACAGAGATTGTATGTACAAGCAAGAACTTAAGCAATATGATTTTTGAACATAACTTCCTAATACTCTCATACCAATTCAAGGATACTATGACTCTCAAATACATTTGGGGACACATGTAAGTCACGTAAAAGCATGCTTGTCAGTCCTAGAACTACCCAACATAACATAATAGTAGCTACGCACGGACTCTCGTCACTTCGTGCATGCGTGCATAGCCCCCGCAAATAAGGACATGCAATTATTTATAATCACCTATGGGGACAATTCTCTCTTACAAGGTTAGAAAGGAGACTCACCTCATCTAGAACCTACTTTCCAGGTCAAGAACGCGCCCGAACCTCCAAACTCGTCTCTCAAGGACTCGAAACTAGTCAAATATTGTATACATGAATTAATCTATGCTCAAAAGTATGAAATTTACCTAATTAAGTAGTTATTTCAACCTAGTTTGAAAAATCCCAAAAATACACCCCGGGCCCACATGCTCGGATTCCGAAAATTCTTGAAGGAAACACTTACCCATACCCTAAGGATCGTTAACATACGAGTTTTGTATGATATCATAGCTAGTTTAGTGGGTAATTCCCCAAATTTCATAAAGCCCTAGGTTTTTACTCTAACCTTTGATTTTCAGTAATTAGGAGGTTAATCTACCTAGGATTTCATGTATTAAACTAATATTAGTGTAGAGATCACTTACCTTTCAGTAGCTAGGTCGTTTGGCTCTTTTCCAATCTCTCAAGGTCGACTATGGAAGAAACAAATGGAGTAAAATGGTTCTTTCCCATATTTTAAAAGACCTTAGTGCCTACAGGGTTTCCTCACCTGCGGCTCGAGGACCGCACCTGCGGAGAGGATCTCGCACCTGCGGCTTCGCTCCTGCGGATATTATCTGCACCTACGAGAAATGGGCAGCCTCAGCTGAAGCCGCACCTCGGGTCACACCAGATCAGGTGCACCAACTGCTTCAGCTGGTTTTTGGCCTCGTTTAGTGCCCAAGAGGCACCTGGGCCCACCCGAGCCCCCGTCCAAATATAACAACAAGTCCCAAATCATAATACGGACTCGCTGGAGCCTTTGGAACACCCAAAACAACGCTAAAACTCAAAATCACACCTCAAAACCCCTAGAATCAAACTTAGGAACTTTACGTTCTTGAATTTGCTAAAAATGCGCCGAATCGACCTATACTGCTCGGAATGGCACCAAATTTTGCAAGCAAGTCATAAATGACAGAACGTATCTATTCCCAGTCTCGGAATTCCATTTAGACCTCGATAAAACAAAAACACGTCCCAAACCACAATATGAACTTAAGGAAACTCTTATTTCTCTATTGGGTGTCGAAACGCTCCCTGTTCATCCAAAACCCATTCGGAACATACGACCAAGTCCGAAATCATCATACGAAGCTACCGGAACCGTCGAAACTCGATTCCGAGGTTGTTTACTCAAAATATTGACCGAAGTCAAACTTGGCCTTAAAGGCCAACCTTAAGGAACCAAGTGTTCCTATATCACTCTAAACGCTTCCGAATCTCGAACCACCCGTTCCCGCAAGTCACAAATCATAATAAGCCACTATGGAAAGTTTTACTTAGGGGACCGGGGTCCGATAACGCAAAATAACCGGTCGGATTGTTACACCATATTTCACATACCATGCACATATCCGCACTGTATTATTGTTATGTCCTTGTGAACTTTATCGAATAATTGTGAGCATATGCCACTTTTATGATGAAATGTTATTTTAGACTGTTATGATTATGGCACATCTGGACATATTGAGCGAACTGATTTATGGCATGAGGTCTTTGTCATGCATCTATGAGGACATTGTAATTATTGTGGCACGAGGTCTTTGCTACAGCTGTGATGACATTGTTATTATTTTTGCATAAGTATTATACTATGCAGTGTGTGGATTTGGATTCATCCCCCAGGGTCGCCCTCTCATATTTCTCTCTTTATGGCATACACGCTGATTGTGGTAATTGACAGATATTGGTGGATTGTGATAGAATCCTATAATGGTGAGTGTTGAGCATAAATATACAAGTGTGACCATGCAAGTGAATCCGGTATGACTTGTTATGCATTTTACATGCTTTTTATGTGAGCTTTAATATGCTACTCAATATCTCTGTTATATATTGTTGAATTTTAAGTGAAATTAAATTATCCATGCCAAGTTGACATTCTCTTGTTATGATATTTGATAATATTGTATCTTTTGTTCAAATCATATTAAACTGCACAAGTTTATCTAATTAGTAAGTATTACATGGCTTGAACCTCGTCACTGCTTTAGCGAGATTTGTCTTGGTACTTACAGAGTACACGTTGTCAGATACTTATAAGATACTTCTGCACATTTTGGGGAGATCCGGGCATTGGTAGCAAGGGACTTCAGGAGTTAGCTTGTAGCTGACAGAGGAGATCTGAGATAATGTTGCACGTTCGCTTGCAGACCCTTGGAGTGACCTTCCCTTATCTTTCATAATGTTATTTATACATGCAGACAGTATTTTATTATTGAGAGACTTTACTTGTATTCTATTTTAGAGCTCGTGACTCTGTACTACCAAGTTTTGAAAAATTGATGTTGTAGTAGCTTATGCTATCTTTGTTGAAGAGTCATTCCACTATTTATGCTATTTCAGTTAAACAATATCTCATTTCGCTTGATTTGATTTATGTTATATGTTGGCTTACCTAGTATTGGAGGTTAGGTGCTATCACGACCATCAGTGAGATTCTAGGTTGTGATAAAACATAAAACCAAAGAATTCCAAAACCGATTCCACAATAATCAGAATAGCAAACTTCATGTCGTTAAGTCCTTAGGCCTCGACAAGTCAAAGTTCAAGAGGTCCTTAAAGGACCCAAGCAATGCTTATGCCGGAGAGGACAATGAATAAGAACCAGATGGCCTTGGCTTTTAGCCGGCCAAGAACAATACCAGCAACGAATAGTAGTGAAAACCACAAGTGTAAAGTAACCAGAGAAAAGTTTAACCATGAGAGAATGAAACTCAAAGTTCTAAGCGAAAAATGAAGATTAGGATGAGAGAGTTGTGTAACTTAGGTCTGAGCTTAGAATGGGAATGTGGAGGGGTTTATATAGTACTTAAGCTAGTAAGCAATTAAGGGGAAAAAATCAACTGCATGCAAATCGACTTCAAATCTAATTAGGGCTAATCATGTCTCAACCCCAATTTTAATGAGAATTGACATAGAAATCAAAGTTGTAGGTGATACAAAGAGATCTTTACCATATTTAATGTACGAGCCCGAAATTTGGTGTAAATTCTAAGGTCTGAGGTGAATTCTCTTGATTCGAGAGACGGACTTGCAATAAATAGGCAAGTACTAAAAAGGCAAGTACCAAACCTTGCCTTAATCGAATGATTACCAGAATGAAAGAAGTTGAAATAGGTAAGAGAATCAAGAGATAAGTAGGATTGGAGAAGTGAATGAAAGAGGTGTGGAGCGAAGTAATGTCAGCTAGGGTTTTAGTGACAGAAAAGGAAAGAAAGAGGTAGGAATTTAGAGAAAGAGAGAAGATAGGGCGGTTGAGGTGTTTCAAAATTGAGTAGAGTGTAGGGTAAATGGGGTGTGGGAGTTGTATATAAAAGGGGAGAGGGAAAATTAAGGTCATTAGATCATTTGTAGTGAACGGTTGAGATTTAAAAAAGGGATGGGTCAGTTTAGGCCGGTCATCCAGTCGGATCAAGATCTTTGGTATCTTGGATTGGAGCTGGGGGATTACGCTTGACTTGTTGGACCTCCTTTTGGGTCCGAATTTTAACCCCTATTTGGCTGATTTTGAAATATAAGTGATTAACTTTAAAATAATTTATAATTGTTAAAATTAAATAATTTATATACTCCCTCCATATCAATTCATTGGAACTCATTTGACTGGGCACGAATTTTAAGGAAAGAGAAAAGATTTTTGAAGGTGTGGTGTAAAATGAGGCACATATAATTTGTGTGGTTATAAATCATTGCTTAAAGGTAAATTCATTCCAAATATGAAAAGGGGTCATTCTTTTTGGGGCGGACTAAAAAGGAAATAGGTTCACATAAATTGAAACGGAAGGGAGTAGTTGATTGAGATATAAAAAATATTAATTTAGCCAAGACATGTAAGAAACGTAATTATTCATAGTAAATATAGGTTATAATCATAAATAATACAAACAAATAAAATTTAATGAATTAAAGTTCCATTTAGAGTGCCATAAAATATATATATATATATATATATATATATATATATATATATATATATATATGTGAAATTCTATAATTACAAGAAAACTATTTTAATTGATTTGTCGATCATAAATAATTTTACAACAATAATTAAATTATTCGAACGCTTATAAAATACAAATTGAATCAATTATTTACTTAAAATACTTGTAAAATATATAACAAAATTGTTTGTATATTAATCTATTGTAATAATGTGGTTAAAAATGCGATGAAGTAATAATAAAATGATAAGTTACTATTTTAAACATGTGATATAGCGTAATAGCACAACAAAATATAATATAAATAATATTAAAATATTATAAAATATGAATAGCCAACAACGGCTAAATAGAATATTAGGAGGAAAATATTTCACCAATATCTTGTAATGACCCAATCGGTAATTTTGAGTTCTAGCATTTCAATCTGTAATCTGAGATGTTGAGTAGCTTCATATATTATCACTTACGGATATAGTTGGTTTTCATTTCCGAGATGTTCAAAAGTGGTTGGAAGAAATATTCTTAATTTAAAAGTTTTAAGTTGAAAGAATTAACCTAAAATTGACTTTTGGGTAAACGAACTCAGAGTCGGATTTTATGATCCCAGTAGGTTCATATGGTGATTTTTGACTTGTGTGTATGTAAGGATTTGATTCGAGATGTTCCTACAATATTTTGCATCTATTTGTCGAAAGTTGACAATTTAAAAATTGGAGAGTTCTTAAGTTTGACAGGTAGTTGACTTTGATAGACTCTGAATATTGTCCCAGGACCGAGGATAGATTCATGATTTTGTATGGAATTTGTATGTGAAGATTGGTTGAGATCTAAGGTGTCTCAGTATGAATTCGGCGCCTGGCTGGAAGTATAGAAGCTTATGAACTTAAGAAAGTTCTAAATGTGGTTTGGATTTCGATTGTCGGATCTGATGTTTCCATATATGTTCTGTAATGATCTAGCCAGCCTTTTGTGTATTTGTGCTGAAACTAATCGAGTGTCTAAATCAATACCAATCTGAGTATCTTGCGATCACAGAACTTAAAGTAACATGGGTAATTACCTAACTCCAGAGGGACAATACTATATTTAAGCATTGTTGCGGTGTGCAACCCGATCCGTATATATTCATAATACTATTGCAGCGTGTGACCGAATCCACATATAATACCATTGCGGTGTACAACCCGATCTATGACAATAACATCAATAATCAATATCCTCTCTTAATGTGCGTGGTGCCAAAACTCTCATCTTTTAACAATATTCAACTAAAAACTCATAAATGTATGCATACAAGGCAACAAAATCAAAGGCGTTGAATCATAATAATAGGATGCAGATAAAAGCACAATGACTAAAATATGGCTATGGCTAATTATGTAATTTAATTTAACTCATTAATCTAATAGCACAAGTTTGTAAGTATGTGTCTTGTAATAGCTCCGTCACTACCTCGTCGAGATGAGGCTCGACACTTACTGAGTACATTGGGTTGGTTGTACTCAAGTACACTTCGACACTTCTTGTGCAGATTCTGGAATTGGTCCTAGCAATGTTCCATGGAGTGACTAACTTGTACATATGGGAGACTCGAGGTAGTGCTACATAAACGTTTCCAGACTTGAGTCACATTCCTTATCTTGTTTACTGTTTAATTGTATCATACATTATTGTACTTTATTTTACACTTTGTATTTATTACTCTTAGAAGCTCATGTACCCAGTGACACCAGTCTTTAGAGATGTTTTTGATAGTTGTATTGGTCTTAGAATTAATATGCATTACAGAGACTTCACTCTTATTTATGGTGTTATGTAATTATCTATTTTATTTTGCTTCTTTATTTACGATTACATATTGGCTTGCCTATCTAGTGGGTTAGACTGCATCACAACCCGTTTATTCGGATTTTGGGTTGTGACGTTCAATCAACCTTATAGCACATCATATGTTGTCTTATATTTTAACCTATGTAAAATAGGGTGCAACACTTTCCAGAGAATATGGTATTGAAACTCTATGGATCTTTGCATTTCTGAGAAAGCTTACTTTGTATAATAGCAGTACAATGGGTGATAAGCTTGAGAGCCGATGTTTCTTCCAACTTTCTTTTAATCTCATTCAAGAATTTTGTATATGCTGCCATTTGATTGAGTACCTCAGTGAATGGGATATTCACATACAACTTCTTTAACATCTCTAGGAATCATTCAAGATACTAGTCCAATATTCCCTCTTTAGTAATTTCCTTTGTTTAATTTCCCATGGCATTTACCTCTTCTGCTGTAATTAAGGCTTGTCCTTCATGTATTAGGTGTTGATACCTAATTTTGACCTTACACTTTTTCAAATAGTAAATATACTTTCGAAATATCATTTTGCATCATTATTTAATTTACAAGATTTATATAAGCATTTTTCATAATTTTTAGAGCTTTAAAATTAATTTTCTTGCATTTAAATTACTTGAATATTTAATAATTATTCCTTCAAATTATTTTTGTGATGACTTAATCATCCAATTTTATTATTTACACCCACATGTATGTTTCAAAATATTTTTAGTTCATTTCACAAAATTATATTTGTATTTTTGAGTTATTTACGTTATTTTGGAATAATAGCCTATATTCTACACATGATCGTATTTATTATATTATTTATACTAAATTAGCATACCTGATTTTTTTTATAATATTAAGCTATGGTTTTTAAATAGTTTACTGCATAAATAATATTTTTTATTATCTACTAATCATTTTTATAATTTATTTTGGATGAATTTCGTGTATTTAATTCATAGCCCAATTTTGAGCTAATCTTCAGACCAAACAGACCCAAATCACTGGCCCAGAGATCCCAAATCCATGGCCCAATCACTTTAATCTCAAACCAAACGACCCTTTTAACTCAACTCGATCGCGACCCGTTAAACCAACCTGCCCTACTCGATTTTTAATCTTTGCCGTTGATTTCTCAAAATCAACGGCCCACAATTACCCTACCACTTTTAATTACCCAACCCCAAACCCTAATCCTCATTTTCCTAAGATTGACGCCCCCAATTCCCTCGTCTCTCCTCCTCCCTCCTTCATAATCCTAGTCGTCTTCACCGACCTTCTCTGAATCCGATTAATTCATGGATTCCTACCATGATTCACTTACCTTTTATGGATTATCCCGTTGTTCCTTACAAGACTATGGTATTACATAGTACTTGCTCTATTTTTGGCAAGCACAAATCTTCGAATCAAGGGAAATCAGCTTCAATCGTTAAGATCCAGATGATATTTCGTCTATATACGTTTATAGAAATCTATATGTGTCCGATTCACCAAGATCTTCGGCCAATCTTTGATTTCTGTCAACTAGAGTTTGTCCAGTTTTCTCCTAATCCGATTCAAAATCGATTTTGCATGCTACTCTTTCCTTACTTTTGTGATTCGGTTGTTTTTTTTCTTTTATGATTTTGGTTAATTGAACACTATAAAAAACCCCTCCCCTAACTCCCAAAAACGGATTTGAAATCACTATTGTTCTCTCACTCTCACTTGTTCTATATTATTATTAAACTTAGGCGCTTGGCCGGCTGAAAGTCAAGGCCATCAAAATCCTCTTTATTTACCTCCCTAGTGCGAGCACTGCTCGGGGCTAGTTCGAATCTCCTGTGAACTCTGACGTACTAGGGTTTGGAGTTTTTGTTGTTGTTCTTACTTCGCTAATGGAACTTGGTGACTCTCTTCTATTTGTTGTTAAATTTGCAGACTGGTAAATGTTCAAACCCTCGCAATTATATTTCTTCCATGTTTATGTTCATGCTTCTGAATATATGTGTTATGTCGACCATTCTAAGCCAATATGATATTATATCGACCTTGCTTTGAATTTCTTCTGCAATCCTTCATCAGAATTTATAGAAGTTTGCATATGTTCATTCATGTTTAGTTAATTTGGAAGAATTCTGGGTTGTTGTGCTTGTTTGATGTTGTCGTGTTTATGTATGCTTAAATTCCTACATTGAATGTTTAGTATTGAACCCCTTTCTCGTACCTCACTCTGAACATTTGTACTGAAACACTATGGAATTAATGCCTGCCTAGAATTTGCCTTAATAAGTCTCTTTCTGTTGAACCATTTATATGTATTTTACTGTTACCTTGCAAATTGATCCTTGACCATACCATGTTACAACATTGTCTTAATATCTAGCCTAAATATGTTTCTCTGCTATCTGTAATTCTGATGATTGTATTCCTTTCTTGTCAATCCTGTAGTCTTTAGCATTGCCTACGACTTCTAGGATAAATGTTCCACTTCTTCTCTTATGTATGATCGGCTGACAGGAGTCCTGATGCCTGCTTGTCCTGTTAATGTACAGCTGATTTATTCTTTTACTCACCGTAAGTTTCCTTGGAATCTTTGTGCTATGATCAGTTCCCATCATCTTGAGTTTCATGTTCAACCAAATGATATGTTGGCCAAACTGTGCCACTAGTCTGTTGTTATGCTATTTG
Source organism: Nicotiana knightiana (assembly GCA_005239525.1). NCBI lineage: Eukaryota > Viridiplantae > Streptophyta > Magnoliopsida > Solanales > Solanaceae > Nicotiana > Nicotiana knightiana. The sequence continues at coordinate 161,389 of ML384239.1, read as the reverse complement.
TATCCATATTCTCGTTAGACCATCATGTTAAAACCTTCGTGTGAAATTTGTATTCTACTTGCTTCTTGCCGATAATTATGCTAGATTGTCATCTGAAGTTCTTTAGGTTGGTCTTGAATCCTGCTTTACTTTAAAACTCTATGTGGAGTGGCTTACTAGCTCATGTTGCTCAATATTTTCACTTCAAACAATTTTTTTTGAAATACAAACATGAACATGCCTCATATATGTCTCATGTGCCTTCCAATTTAATGTTGTATTGCCTATGTGCCTTTGGCTTATAGCTGCTGATAGCTATAGCCTTAAGAATTGAGTGTGTCGACTTAGACTATGCTTAACTAATTCAGTAAGTAGTTGTTTGGTTAAGTTTTTCACCTGCCACTACTGGGAAAGTGAATCCTCCATTTCTGCCTGGTATAAATCTAAATATGAGCTTTGAAGTTTGTAATTGGCATACTCTAATCTCGAGTCGAGTTTGGGTCTGGGTTTGCTGCTGGTGCGAAGAATGAGCTTGTTGAAGGCCCAGGCAATACTGGGTTATCTTCTTTTGGGCCAGCTATTAGGCCTACTATTGTTCCTTGTGTAATATTTATATTTATATTTACTATCTAGCCTATAATAATTTGTAAACAAACAATTGGGGATTTAGTGAGATTGGGAAACGAGTATATTCTAATGCTTGCATAATAGGGTAGAAAACGTGCCTATAGGGTCTATGTGATCTACTTGTTATTCTGTCCAACTTGCCATATACGCTATTTGGTTTCATGTATTGTACACTAGTAGAAATCGTGCCTATAGAGAATCACACACTCACTCACCTTGTCTATTATCAGAAGCGTGAGTTTAAATGCTTTATTTGTTATCATGTCTACTGCATTGTACTTCCTAGATAACATGCCTATAGGGTTATATTAATTTGTGCTCTGCTAATCCTCATCTAGATACCATGTCTATTGGGCTTTAATTGATTAACTAATCAACTGCTTATGTTGTTTTATTGCTCCGCTCACCTATATAGCATGCCTATAGGAATAAGTGGTGAATATTCCAACTATTATTAGAACCAAGTTATAAATACTGCTACTCATTTATAAATCATGACAATAGGATCAAACGATATTAACTCTGAGTTTCGCGATGGTTATCATTGTCCCCTTGCACAAATTATTTAGATCTCATTGCTCATAGGTTTATAATTTGTAATCTACCATCATAATAATATGAATAGCATCTTTGCCATGAGACCTTTTTAAATTGAGTGGTCACTTTGAAACCATATCTATAGGTTTAAAGCAACACCATGAATTTGAAACTGGCCATAATTTAAAATATGCTGCGTGCATTTGTTGTTATGTGTGGAGGCTAACTTGTGCGTTAATTGTCTTTACGTGAAGTCCTATCTGTTTTGAATGTCTCGTGGGATCATGGGTAGATGGAATCTACCATTGGACCAGGGGTTTGATCGGACGGCCCCGGGTTGACTTTTGTTGACGTTTTGAAAAAAGTGTAAAGATCTTAACATTATCTATTGTAATTGTATTCCCTATCATTGTCTGATCATATTGAATCAATTTTTAGTTAGATTTTATCCGTGTGAAGATAGATTTTAAGGGAAAATCTATTTTTGAGTGTTGAATTCGTCTATTTGAGGTAAGTGTCGTGCCTAACTTCGTGTGGAGAGAATTACCTCTTAGGATTGGTATAGTTTGATTCAATTGTGCTAAGTGAAATCCTTGTACGCAAGGTGACGAGTGGGTACACGGGTTGTACGTGATATTTGACCGGTTTAGGCTACTTAGAATATTTCCATGCTTTAATGGAAATGCCATATCATGTTCAAAATTCTCATAGTCAATTTATCCTTAATTGTGTTAGACTATCCTTACATGCCTTAATTGACTTGTTTAGTACTTGTTCTACATCCTACTTCATAAATTTCTCCCATGCTTTAGTTGAACTTGTTGTCTTTTTTAATTGTTACATACTATCTTGTCATTAATAATTATCATTATTTGAAGTTATTGTTCATGTTATCTCTTTCTTTATTGATTTTCGTTACTTGAAGTAGTTGTTCATGCTATCCCCTTACTTGTTAATTTCCATTATTGAGACTAATTGTTAAATATTATCTCTGATATTGTGAGTTAGTCTTATCTGATATCGTGGTTAAACATTATTTCTCTCATTGTTGAGTTATTTGGTGTTGAAGTTGTGAAAGTCGTTAATATGTTGAGGCGATATTGGTTATTGTTGAAACATCTATCTTATGAGCATTTCTCATTCATTGTTATTATTGATATTCTTGTATACTTTGTGGTGGAGCCATGGGCTATTGTTGTGGAAACATTGATATTATTGTTGTTGGCAAGTTGTGATATATTGGCACTTGTTGTGCAAATTGTTATTGTGATATGAAATTGATAAGGCTTGGAGTTGATGTGCATGCGACGGCATAAGGTGGGACTTATGTGCGTGTTGCTTGTAGGGTAATTACGCGAAACCATGTGGCATCATAAGGCGAGCTAAAGTGTGTGTTACTTGTAGGGGAACTACGTGAAGCCACGTGGCATCATAAGGCGAGATAAAGTGCGTGTAGCTATTTCGAGAAAACTGTTTTCAAAACCTATTCAAAATGTGAGGCTCATGCGGAGGCATAAGGAAAGATTGTTATTTCTTCGCTATCTTTGTTTGAGCTCTTAGGATTCAAATTGAGAAATGTGAATATGAGGTGGTACCTCGGTTGTGGTTTTTGATTATACGAGGCGGTACCTCTGTTTGATTTCATTATACACGAGGTGGTACCTCGTTGTGATTATTGTTGTTTATTTCATGTTGCAAAGTGTTTTATGTGGGAATATATATTGTTCTTTCATTCTTTATTGTTCTAGCAGTTGTTGTCCGTACATGATCAATGTTTCCCTTTAGTTGATTATTTTATGTTATTATATTGTTGATTTATGGTACCAGTTCTTGTTATCATCTTGTTCCGTATCAGTTGTTTCTTCACTTCCCATTACATATCCATATATTTTCATACAACCTATTTTATATCCTAGTAGGTGTCTTGACCTGGCCTCATCACTACTCTACTGAGGTTAGGCTCTATACTTACCATTGTGGTGTACTCATGATACGCTTCTGCATATTTTTTGTACAGATCCAGGTACGTCTGCTTGTGTCGGTCGTTAGAGGTTGTTTGTACCTGCTTCTTGGAAGACTTCAAGTTATACCTGCTCCACATCCGCAGGCCTCGGAGTCACCTTCCCTATTTTACTTCCTATTGTATTTCTTTCAGACAGTGATGTATACTAGGTTCCATCACGACATCCTACAGAGGAAAATTGTGGTCGTGACAAGTTGTGGATCTCTCTCATTATTCTTCATATTTTAGAAACAAAAGTATTTGTCAAGGAATTCACTTGTCATATCTTCCCACATACGGATATACCTTCTATTCCCACATACGAATAGAGCCAGTAGGTAAAATTTGCATTCATTGCCTAGCATTATCTTTCAGAAAAAGAAAAAAAAGGAAATTCCCTTAAGTAGATAGCATCATGTGATTCTCCATTATAATGAAAGGTGTTCATTATCTCATCAAAGTACATCAAGTGAATATTGATCTTCTTAGGCTTGTATTTAAAGATACGATCATTCTGAGTGGATGGATCACACCCTGCTTTAGGTCAAATTTTCTTGCTTCAATGAAGGAACTCTCATAGTTTGATTGTCTCACATAGTATATTGACATGGCGTCGTCTCCTAATGATCTCCCAGGTCTAGCTCCATCATAATCAAATTGATCATCCACCAACGCGTGATTCAAGTTAATTCTTTGGTATTCAATCACATCTTCAGATATGTATGTCAGAAAAGAAATTACTCTACTAGGAGTATTACCAATAGAACCCCTTAATTCTAATCTCGGCAATCGCGGCATAGCCAATGGCACAGTCTTAGCGTGACAATCAAGAATAGCATGATATGGAGATAACCAATACATACCAAAGATCACCTCAAATCAACCATACTAAGTAATAAAAGATCAACCCTAGTCTCCTAACACCCAATTGTAACCACACATGACCGAGACACACGATCCACCATAATAGAAACACCAATAGGTGTAGATACATGAATAGGGATATCAAGGGAACCACGAGGCATATCCAAATAAGGAGAAAAATATAATGACACATAAAATAAGTGGAACCAGGATAAATAATATTGAAGAATCCATATGGCACACTGAAAAAATACATGTCTCACGGCATCTAAAGCAACTGCCTATGGTATGGCCGGTAATGCATAGCAATGGTAAAAAACTTGTCCCCACCTGACTGACCTCCCCCTCTAGGACCGACTCGAACAGACTGAGCTACATCGCTGGATGGATTTGTTGGAGGTGTAGCTATTGGCGCTAGAACCATGGACCGGGTTCCCTAATGAGATACACTGCTTAGATGACTACGGCAATCCCTCTTGAGATGACTCAAGTCTCCACACTAAAAGAAACCTCTCCTATGTTGATGTTGTTTGCTCTACGACTTCCCATGGGAACCTGAATACCTGCTAAAATGACCCTGTATGGATGGAGCGCATACGAACTCTACATTGCAATGCACTAAAATATGACTGGCCTGGGAAAGCACTGTCTAAGCCATGGTTGACTGAAGAGCCATGATGAACCTATTGAGCAGATTAAGAACGCATGGACGGATGGCCTCTACTGTGATGTCCTTGACTCTTTGATGAGGCACCATCAAAACCACTTGAACCGCAGGATCTCTCGGCACCCAGCTCCTTTCTTTCATGCCTATGAATACGCTCTGAGCACCTGGCAATCTCCACAAGCTGATGAAAAATAGTATCAATCTCAGCCTCTCCAGTCATCCCATAGAGGATACCCAAATTGCGGCCCTCGATGAACCTCCTAACCCTCTCATTTTCATTAGGTATAAATACTATAACATGATGTTCCAGCTCTATGAACCTCATCTCATATTGAATTACGATCATACCCTTGTGTAGGTGCTCAAACACATTTCTAATTTATCTCTACCAGTCTGTTGAATAAACTTCTCCAAGAAGAGAATGGAGAACTAAGACCACATGAGTGGTGCTACACCAGTTGGCCTACTCAACTCATAAGTCAGCCACCATCTGTAGGCTGGCCCAATTAGCTAAAAGTGACGAAATCAACCATGTTTGAGTCCACCAAACCCAAGTTATGCAAAATTCGGTGACACTAATCAAGAAAACCATGTGCATCATTAGTCGGCTCTCCACTGAAGCAAGGAGGATGAAGTCTCTGAAATCTCTCCAGTCTCTTCTGCTCCTCAGCAGTCAAAACTGGCATAGTCTCGGCTGGATTGCAATGACTAGTTGCACTGGCAGAACCCCATGCGACAAATGACCATGAGCCATCCACTCTAGTATATGTAGGGTCGAAGTCTAGGCTCCTCCCCTAGCCTGTAAGGTAGTTGTGCAACTGGAATACACACTCAAAATCTGAGCTAAAGTATCCTAAAGTCCAGGTGTAGTAGTAGGTCCCTCAAATGTTTGGGTTGGTCAACCAGCTCAATATAATCTAGAAACTGCTCATCAATGGGAGTTACTGGTGGCTCCATAGTGGATGCTCTAAGCAGGGCCTCTAACCGCAGCGTGTGCTCCACCATGCCTCTGACTTGGCACCGGCCTCTCGCGGCCTTAGCTTTGGGTACTGGTCCCCGATACTATACCGGAAGAACGTATCCTAACCATCAATGAGAGAATAAAAGAGCAAAGATTCAAACTTCAGAATAAACAAATGTTCATGGTAGATAATAAGAGAAGAGATGTTTTCCTAACAGCTATTTAGCCTCTCGAAGAAAAGTACAGACATCTATGTACCGATCTGCAAGACTTTATTAGACTTGCTCATAACTCGTGAGAACCAGCAACATGGTGCTCTAATACCAACTTATCACGACCAAAAACCACCACCAGTCATGATGGAGCCTAACCCACTTGCTAGGCAAGCCAATCAATGATCATTTACGAAAAAAATAATAACAAAGACAAAATAAAGGAGTTAGAATGTCAAATAAGAATAAATACACCAAACAATACAACAATACCCCAGAAACTGGTAACATTGAGTCATGAGCCTAATATACGAATACAGGTCTAAAATACAATACACTGTCTAAAATAAAAATTGTAAAGAAAATAAAATGAGACACTAGGGACTGCAAACAGGAAATAGCTCTACCTCGGTTTCAACACCTCAAACATAGTCCAACACTGAATGCTCAGCTACTCCGACTCCTAAATCTGTACAATTAAGTGCAGCGTGTAGTATGAGTACAACCGATCCCATATACTCAGTAAGTATCATGACTAACCTCGAAGAGGTAGTAGTGAGAATAACCAATGATACTCACGTGCCAAATCTGTACAAATCATGAATACATATATGTGCGCAGCAACAATACTAGAATCTACGCATGAAATACAGATAAGGCTAATGGTGTAATGGAGAAGATATGCACTATTATCGAAACAGTCTAAGATTTTAGCATATAGAGAAATATGCAAAAATAGACAAGTCAAGTTACACAGAGAGGCATATGGAGAAGATATGTGTTGTGTATCATTTTATCAACTAAAGCAGCATATAGAGAAGATATGCATAAAAAGGCTTGTATACAATTTTGGAGCTTACATATAGAGGATATATGTAGTAAAATTATGCATATATCTCAGGAGTTTTCATATAGAGAAGATACAAAAACCCTAACACTGATCAGTTTTCTATAATTGTGTGCACGTAATTAAGGAGAAACATGAGTGGATAACCCTATGGGGATGGATCCTTATCCTCACACTGCAAGAAAAACTCATGTTCCATAACCGAATGGACCCCTCACATGCCACAATCAGCTTAACCAGCACGGACAACTCACACACTTTCAAACCAGTCCCTAACACAAAAAAATATATATAAGAATACATGGATACATATCAATAGATATCAAATCATAATCATGGACTGTAAAAATAGCATACGAAGGTGTATGCATTTGCAAAGTGTACGACTATAGCTAAAATCATATGAATACGCCACACAACAAGTAGTATCATGTTCAAATAGGAAATCAAACCTACACATGATTTCTAGCACGATTCACGAAGTCACGTAGTAGTACAAATATATAAATTCCTACAGAAAGAATCACAAGTATTTAAAACAAGTCGTAATATAGCCTAAAGACTACAACGACAATGGATAAAGTCGGTGTACGCACATATGCTCAATCCCTCGCATGTACGACACCCCAAGCTCGTAGCCAAAATCAATAATTGAAGAAACTCATCCTTCAAGCCAAATATAGGCATGATACTTACCTCAAAACAAAAATGACTACCCTCGCAAATCAGCCTCCGAACGGCTCAAATCTAGAAAAAAAACCTCAATACATCAAACAAACCCATATAAATCAATTTCAAACAATAAATCTTCAATATTTATTTTATAAAAAAGTCAACAAACATCAACCGGGGCCCACTCGATCCAAACCCGAGTCAAGGGGTAGATCCCGATAACCCATAATCCCACGAGACCACCCTGAAACACACCCGAGCACCCTGGGCCCCCATTCAACCTTACCAAAAAGTATGAATACCTAATATAAACTTATCAAAATTCTCAAAACACCACGAAGAACATCAAAACTATGAATTGAAGATCAAAATCCGACTCTTAGCTTCCAAACATCCGACTTCACCGAACATGTCTGAATCAGACCTAAACATTTTGGATTCCAGCCAAACTTCACACATAAGTTCCAAACCACAAAGTGAAACTTTTCCAAGTCTCGAAACAACAATTTGAGTCTAATATCATCAAAGTCAACTCCCAGTCAAACTTCTGAACTCTCCAAACCTTCAAATTGCCACCTTTCGACGAATAGAGCCAAAATATCCTAGGAACCTCTAAATCCAAATCCAGACATACGCCTAAGTCCAAAATCATCATACGAGACTTTTAGAACCATAAAATCACCAATACAAGGTCTTCTACTCAAAAGTTAAATTTTGGTCAATGATTACAACTTAAGCTTTCAAAAATGAAACTAAGTGTTCTAATCATTCTCAAACCTTCCCGAAACCAACCTATACATCCCCCCACGTCATCAAACAACAAATACATATACAGGAAGCATCAAATAAGGGAAACACGACTTAGATACACAAAATGACTAGCCGAGTTGTTACACAACCTCTCAAAGTCTCAGCTACATCACACCTTTCCAATATATCAATAGTACTATGGATAAAAATTTTGATGTAGAAATTGTCCTCCAATAATTTTGATATTATATCCAACCTTTATATTTTCGAGATTGTCTTGTAAACCTTGGTTAATAATTATCCTCTATTGGGAAATCCTCTCTCATCTCTGACTCTCTCCTTGCTGGTAATGGGACCCCATACCTTTTTCTGTTGCACCATCACCAGTGATATAAGGTCATTTTCCCTCTCCCCTCGTGCCACCACAGGTCTAAGTAAGTTCCCTCATTTTTCTCTCCATTCACTTCTCTTCTTCCGCCCATCTTTTCCCTGTTCCTGCTACCCTTCTGCCCCTTTTCAGTTGTTGTTTCCCTCTCTCTCCCTGTTTCATATTTCATCCCTCTATATCTATTCTCTCCACCTTCCCGTCTTCAAGGTTGTAGATGGCAATTTGATCTACGGTTCTTCATCATCTTCTTCCTCTTCTTGGCCTTTTCTTTTCTTCTTTTCTCCATCCTCTATTGCATTTTTTTGTAGTTGTGCCTCAATTGTTCCAAGTACCAAATGCACCAGCGTCTATCGGAGAAGAAGTGCATATAGCACACGTGTCGACAAACACTAGAGACAGAAGAGGCGTGTGGTAGTGCGTGCAAGGCTGGAATTTGGCCCAGCCAGGTTCGTAGTAATGATATGACGTTCAAAACAATAACCAGGTTCTTTCTTCCGAAATTGGTACCTCCGAACCTCCGAACTTCTTTCTATCTTATTTATTGCAAGTTACATAAATTGCCACAGTTTAGTGCAGTGCTTGTTGGCTTGTTTGTAGTGAAGTTTAGTGCCTTCTAAGCCTTAAGTTTCATACATCTTCTTAGTCGCTTTGCTTGTTTTCACTTATTTTGATTCTTGTTTTCTGTACATGTTTCCTGTCACTTTCTCTAGCGATAGTTGGATTAATTCCATAGTAAGAACATTATTTGCCTATTTATTCTTATCTTAGATTTTAATTAGTGCCTCTAAACTCTAGTCAGTATTCTTTTCTTTTGACTATTTGCTTATACTGCAGTAGTGCTTGCTTAATATTCTTATAGTGGCAACAGTGAACAATGGTAGAATAAGGTCATGTCCTACGGTGGGCCAGGGGATGGGAGCGAGGAGGTAAGGGGAGCTATAGGTTGAGAGTAGGGTCCTGGACCATAGGGACATAAACAGGGAAGTGTAGTGAGTTAGCAAAGATAATCCTAAAGAGGAATATCAATATTGATTGTTTCTAGAAGACTAGACGGGTGGGAACTAAGGCTCGAGATGTAGATGGGTTTAAACTGTGGTTCTCAGAAGGTGTGAGGAGTAAGAAAAGGGTAGGAATTTTGGTTGATAGAGAACTCAGGAAGCTGGTGGTAGATGTCATATGGGTGAATGACAGGTTGATGCTATTAATCTAGTTGTTGAATCATAGGCCGTTCATGTTTTTAGTGGTTATGCACCTCAAACGGGCTTGGACGAGGAGATTAAAATACACTTGTGGGAGTATTTGGACGAGGTTATGCAAGGTGTTCCACACTCCGACAAGCTATTCATAGGTGGAGATTTCGATGACCATATTGGTGTGGCTGTAAGGGGTTATGGAGAAGTGCATGGCGTTTTCAATTTTTGAGATAGAAATGAATAAGGTACTTCAATTTTGAATTTCACTAGAGATTTTAATTTGGTTATAGCTAACTCGTGTTTCCATAAGAGAGAGGAGTATTTTGGTCACCTTCCAAAGTATAGTATCCAAGACCCAAATTGATTATCTTCTCTTCAGACGGTGTGATAGAGGTCTATGCTCAGATTGTAAGGTTATCCCGAGAGAGAACATAGTGATCCAATATAGGCTCTTGGTTACAGACTTGGAGATTAATAGGAGGAAGGGTAAGGTCGCGCCCCCCAATTTTGGGGCGTGACGCCCCAAACTCGAGGGGCACGACCGGTAAGAGGGCCGCGTTTGACCAACCAAAGATCAATTAGGGAGCCTTGAATAAGGATATATCCCAACAATAGGGGAGAAGCTGCACGAAACAGGGGCATGGAGGAGTAGCAGGGATGCAAGTAATGTATGGACCTCGACAGCGAATTCCATTCAGGAAGCAAGTAGAGAAGTGTTAGGGGTCTCAAAGGGTTACCCTAGTAGATATAAAGGGAACTGATGGTGGAATAGACAAGTCTAATAAAAAGTGGAAACTAAGAAAGCGGCATATTTGAAGCTAGTTGTTGACCTGGGCGATTTTGATTTTGATGATTGACAAAGGAGCACATATATGAACCAGGTCCGTGGATACTGTTCACAGGTTACGATCAAAATCAAGAAAAAGACATGCACGTGAAAGGGATAATTATAAGTGGTTATTTCTGATAATTCCTGACCAAAAAAGATTGTATATTTGATAAGAAGCAGGACGCCTTCCTTGGGGAGAACTCTATCCAAGATAAGGAAAGAGTTAGAAGTTGAAGAAAATTAGAACTCTTCCACCAAGGAAGTGTAAAGCATCAGGCCTCTAGTTAATCCTTATTCTACTAACTCTATAAATATTAGCGTTGTTCTCTTTTACAGGCTACGCACACATACGGAAGTTAAGCAAGAATTGAGAGCAAAATAGCAAAGTGTTTTGTAAGAAATTTATGTGAGTTTCAAGAGTGCGAACCTGAAGCAACCTGAACCATATTGAAGAACCACTTCCATGTGTCTGTATTTAAATCTGGATCAATTGTAGTAGGAGATTTTCAATTGTACCTTTCAACTTTTCTTAGAAACATTTGTACTAGGTACTTGAGTTGCATTTTTCAAGTTAGAGTTAACTTGAAATAGTCGCAACAACTTGTGGTGTGTTGCTACAAGGGTTAGAGTTAATCCTTCGGTTTATAAGAGTTTGTAAACATTGTTGTTTGGCTCAGAGTTTTAGTGAAGTGTTGGGGAAAATCCTACTAGGAAGTAGGTTATGGTTTTTTCACCTTTGGAGCCGGGTGTTTTCCATGTAATAATACTTATGTTTGTTAATTTCTGCATTACTTATTCTGTAACTATATTCTAAGGAACACACATAGAATAACCGGGTCCTTCTATAATCCAGTGCACGCGAAAATTGGACACCACATGAAGTATAAAACCTCAATTGGTACCGGAGCAGGTTATCCTTGAAGAGGCTAACACCTTATGAAAATATCAATATGAGCAAACCACCTGGAAATTGGGATGGGCAATCCACTTCTACACCACCACTCTTCAATGGCTAGTACTACTCATGGTCGAAAGTATGTATGAGAGATCATTTGCAAGAAAAAAGATTATGCGTTATTATACATAATCACAGATGGCCCACTATCAACACTAAAGAAGAATGTTGAAGGTGAGGATGTTCCAAAACAAGAGCTGACTACATTGTGGATGACACAAAGAAGTGGGAGAAAAATGCTAAAGCCAAGAACTGGCTTGTCTGTGGACTTGGTCCTGATGACTATGGTAGAATCCAAGGTTGATCCACTACCAAGCAAATATGGGACACGCTGCAAGTTTCCCATGAAGGAACAACTCAAGTTAAGAGATCAAGAGGAACTTTGTTGTTTTCACAAGATGAAAACTTTGTCATGAGGGATGGAGAAATCATCCAGGAGATGTATGCAAGGTTCACTACCTTGACAAATGAATTAAAGTCTCTTGGAAGGGCTATCTCTGAAGAATAAATGGTTGAAAAGATTCTAACTAAGGTCTTACCAGTCACTTGGGAAAGCAAGATCACCGCTATTTAGGAGTCAAAGAACACTACTACACTTCTTCAAGATGAGTTGATTGAAAAACCCAAAGCTTATGAAATTTGGAGGCAAACCATGAAGATGGATGTATCTAAGAAGGAAAGGTTCCTGGCACTCAAAATCACTGAAGGTTCTAATTTATAAGATGATGAAATGGCAGTGATCACCAAAGACTTTAAGAATTAGCTAAGGAGAATAAAAGGTTATTTAAGAAGTGGAAGCTACATCAAGGGCAATGCTCTAGAGAAGCAGATAAATGATGGGTGCTATAAATGTGTAAAGCTTGATCACATGATCAAGAATGATCTGTTGTGGGGAATCGAGTGGAAAAAGGAAAGAGCTAAACGAAGGAACAGGTTCATCCCAAGAAGAGTTGCAACAAAGGATCAACCAAAGCAATGGTTGCTTCTTGAGAATAAAGCTCAGATAAGGGTTTTGATGATGATGACGATGATGATGAATGAGATCTAAATGGATATTGGAGGATCAGAAGAAGAACCTTATAAAGAACCCAATGAATAACATGATGTAAGTGTCCTTTAATTAAAAGATAAGATCAAATCTCTTCCGAAATAAAGATTATCTGAATTAATGCTGGAGTTAATTGATGATTCTGAAGATGTAAGTACTGAAAAGGAAAATTTATCAAAGGAGTGTGTCATTTTGAAAGCAAAGTGCAAGAACTTGGAACTCCGGGCTTATTAAAATGAAAAAGAAAATACTATTTTGAAGAACCAGGTTCATGCACTTGATACAACTATCTTAGAACTTAGATCAGAAAATCTGAAATTGAAGTTAGGAACTGGTAAAGAAACAACTAGTGTACACAACTCAAACTAGAAGAATATTTAGGAAAGGTAAAAGATGAGTTATACAAAAGAGATTAACTGGTAAGAGTTTTAAAAGAGGACTTGACAAAGGTTATAATTGAGCTTTATTGAACATGTAAATAGAATAGGTCCTCCGATGCACTTTCATGGATACAATAACACTATAGTAGCAACAGAAGGAGACTTGGTTTTTAGGAACTTTACACCTAAATGGGATCCCAAAAGAAAGTACCTCACACTTTCTGAGAATAAGATTTTTGCTCACTGTGGAAACACTTTTCACAATAAAAATTTTGTTCTTGGGAAGAATAGGCTGCCAAGTTGGGCTAAGAAGAATTTGGTTTATCTTTTGCCTATAGAAAGGGACCCAAACTAGTTTGGGTTCCTAATACTGACCCCTGATTCCTTTTGCAGGTCAGAGTAAAGAAGAGCAACCAAATATGGTACATGGATAGTGGTTTCTCAAAGCGCATGACAGGGAATAAGAACCAGTTCCTTTCACTTGTGGACTTTAGAGGAGGTCATGCCTCCTTTTGAAATGGGAAGAAATGTGAGATCATTGGAGTTGGAAAGGTAGGAAAATCTGATTCTCACGCAATTGAGAGTGTTTACCTGATAGATGGACTGAAATATAGCTCGATTAGTTTCTCACAACTACCGATAGAGGAAACATGGTAGCTTTCACCTCTACAAAATATTTTGTGATTAATTTTACCACTGTCAAAATTAACTTTGCAGGGAAAAAGAGTGAACAATATATAAGTGGTGGATCAGTACACACGCTCAGATAATTAACTCACTTGCTTGAGTGTCATTGACAGTGATCCCCTCCTTTGGGATAAGAGACTTGGACATGCAAGTCTAAGTCAACTCAACAAACTAGTCTTCAAGGACTTGGTGATAGGGCTGCGTAACATTAAGTTCAAGAAAGATAAAGTTTGCGAGGCTTGTGAAAGGGAGAAGTAGGTAGATCTTCTTTCAAAAGTTAGAAAATGGTGAGTATTACCAGGTCGATGGAACTTGTCAATATGGACCTGTGTGGACAAATGAGAACAATAAGAATAGGTGGTAAGAGATATGTTATGGTGCTTGTTGATAATTACTCTAAATTTACTTGGACACTATTTTTTAATATCTAAAAATGAAGCATTTGACATGTTCTCTTCATTTGTTAGAAAAACTCATAAACAACTAGGTAATCAACTTGTATCGTTAGGTCTGATCATGGTATTGAATTTGAGAATGCTAAATTTTTCGAGTTTTGTGACAAGCGTGGCATAGATCATAATTTTTCTGATTCTAGGACTCTACAAAAAATGGAGTATTTGAAAGAAAGAATAGCACTTTGGAGGAAATGGCTAGGACCATTTTACTTGTTAGTAAGTTGCCTCATAGGTTTTGGGCAGAAGCTGTGAACACTGCATGATACATCATAAACAGGTGCATGATTAGATCTCTTGTTGAGAAAACTCCCTATGAGTTACTTAAAGGGAGAAAGCCAAGTATATCCCATCTTAGGGAATTTGGATGCAAGTGATTTGTTCATAATAATGGAAAAGACTCCCAAGGAAAGTTTGATCCCAAAAGTGATCAGGGAGTATTCTTGGGATATTCTTCACATAGTAAAGCATATAAGATATACAATAAAAGAACTATTTGTGTATAAAGATTACGTGATGCTTTTTATGAAACTAACATTCTTTCTGAAAGGAGAGAACAAGATGATGAAGAGATTGGGCTGATAAGAAACTCAAATGTTGAAACCACAGTCCAGCCTGAAGCTACACCACAAGAAGGAACAAGTAATGGACCGAGTCCTTCCACCCAGGGCAACCTGTCAGGGGGAACAGACTAGAGAAGAACTGATCATCAAACCTCAACGGAACCTGTCCATGAACTTGTTCCTCGGCAGAAAACAATGAAGGAAAATCTAGTGAAAACCAATTGGTTGTGAAACCTTACAAGTATCAAATTTATCATCCTATTGGGAACACAATCATTGATCCAACCTTTAGAATCAAAACTAGATATTCGTTAAAGAATCCAAGTGCTTTTGATGCTTTCTTGCCTTTTATTGAACCTAAAAACATTTTTGAGGCTTTGCATGATGCATATTGGGTGAACGCAATGCAAGATGAACTCAACAATGATTGGAAAGGTCTTCAGCAACTAACTTGATGAAGAAGAAACAGTTACAAGGAACAACTCAAGGTTGGTGGTTCAAGAATATAGTCAAGAGGAAGACATAGACAATAATGAGACTTTTGCTCCAGTGCAAGATTGTAAGCAATTAAACTCCTTATAGCATTTTGTGCTTACATGGAATTCACTCTCCATCAAATGGATGTCAAGAGTGCCTTCCTCAATGTCTATCTAAAAGAAGAAGTGTTTGTCAAGTAACCTTCTGGATTTGAAAGCAAGGAATGTCTTACGCATGTGTACAAGCTTGACAAGGCACTTTATGGGCTCAAGCAGGCTCTAAGAGCATGATATGAAAGATTGTCCAAACTCTTGAGCATGGCTACAAGAGAGGTAAAATTGATAATACTTTATTTCTTAAGGAAAGGGTATAGATCTCTTGGTTGTTCATATATATGTTGATAACAGAATCTTTTGAGAAACAAGTAATAAGTTAAGTAAAGAGTTTGTTAGGTTAATGGGGAGTAAAATTGAAATGAGTATGATGGGCGATCTTAATTTTTTTAGGCTTACAAATTAAATAAAATTCAAATAGAACTATGATCCATTAGCAAAAGTATGTTAAAGAGTTTCTCAAAAGATTTACAATGGAAGATTCTAAAGAAATTGACACTCATATAGCAGCAGCCATTGAATTGGATTTGGATGAACCTGGTTCATCTATTTATGAAAAAAATGTATAGGGAGCTCTTTGTTATATCTCACTGCTAGTAGACTTGACATTGTTTTTAGTGTAGTCCTTTGTGCTAGATTTCAGAAAAATCCAAAGGAGTCTCACTTGAACACAATCAAGAGGATCTTGAGATACTTAAAAGGCGCAACTTATATTTGCCTATGGTATCGAAAAGGTAGCAACTTTGATTTAGTGGGATATGTTGATGTTGATTATGTAGGTTTCTAGTGGATAAAAAGAACACTTCAGGTGTGGAATACTTTCTTGGCTCATGTCTTGTATCTTGGGCCACCAAAAAAAATGTTGTGGCATTATTTACTGTTGAAGCTGAGTATGTAGATGATGCCTTATGTTGTGCTTATTTTTTGTGGATTAAACAACAATTAATGGACTTTGAAATTGATGTAGGATGTATTCCTATTTATTTTTATAATAATAATGCAATCAGTATGACCACGAACCAGTTTCATCACAAAAGAACTAAGCACACAGATGTTAGGTATCATTTTCTGAGGGATAATTTTGAGAAGGGTTTGATGTTTGTGGAATTTTGTGCCACTAATAAACGAATTGCTGACATCTTCACAAAATCCTTGAGTAGGGATTACTTTGAGAGGAATAGGTTATAGTTAGGGATGATTAAGATCACATAATAAATCGGTTCTAACTCAATGATTGATTAGATAATTTGTGAATTTTGTAAATAGTTAGATTAGGTATTGCTCTGTGTAATACTTTTATTAGTATACTCTTATGTCATGTACTAAAATATCTCACTGATGTATAATGATATTACCGTTGCTTTCGTGGAAAATTCAGTCTTACACAAGAGAACTTATAGTGTAGAACTTGGTTCATCAAGCTTATAAGGTATGTATTCTACACTCCGCATAATTTGAATGAATCACGATCTGAAAATAGTCCTGCTTTATCCCAACCTCCTTTTTAAACCAATCAGTTACAAACGAACCAATTTCTCCAAGAGACTCATGAGCCATAATTGCGGAAATTTTTTGGGAAGAGTCCAACATCCTTTCAAACCGATACTCCCAATGTGAAAAGACTTCTAAACTCCAAAAAGCCTTTCCCTTTTTAAATTGATTTGACCTTAACCCTTTTCTTCATCTCACATTTTCTAAAAGATCAAAACACCAAAACCCTAAATCTCTCTCAAATCAACATATTAATATGTAGTGAAGTGTTCCCCCAGATTCGGAACTTTTTTTCAATACTCACAATCCTTATTAGTTTAGAGAAATGCGAAAGTGAATCCTATGGGTTCGCTTCTGTAACTGGATAGAGATCAGTCTTTTCGGATTATGGGTGACAGTTGAATGCCAAAGTCTGAAAGGTATGAGCAGTTTCCACTCTGCTCGTACTGAAGTTAGGTAATTACTGGCCACTTGCCCGAGGGACTATGAAGAGCAGATCTAATTGTAGTACTGTCTATAATTGATTTTTTCTGTGTAGTAATAATCGATAGGACCTCATTGGTAAGTGCTACAAGATCTCGTGCATTGGAACCCATGGTTATGTACCCGAATCCGTTACTATGGAACTCTTTCTTTTACAACAGAAATCCCCTAGTATATGAAGGAATGAAAAAGTTCTTTCGTTGTTGTGGAAGAAAAAGTCTTCATATCTTAATGCATGTATTTAATTGATTCGGAGCTATTAGAGCCGGATCCACTTTTTGGGGAATATTAGTCGAAGCAATAACAAGAAAATTTTTAGATACCACTACTTCGCCTCTTTGTTGGACCGCCGCCGCGAACAAAGTGGTCTCTGACCAGAACCAGGAACCAATTCGAATTTTGATCTTGACATGTCGGTGGTTTTTAACTGTAGGCATTTTGCCAAGAAGTTGGTGTGCTTATCATGAATTAGGTCGAGGTGGATGGTGGTTTCATGATCCTATAGAAAGTTCTTCTTTTATGCCTCGGGTATAGCCACAACTCGTATTTATTCAGTAATTCTACCCCTTCTTCATTCTTGGACCTTCTTTTTTAATATTGTTAATTTTCCATGATTTTCCTTAGAAATTAAAGGTTTTTCAACCTTCAGAGCTAGTTGACAACCATCTACTCAGCCCCACTCGATCTTTGATAGAAATCTTTTGGTTCTCGGTTTCATCCGACGAACAATTTTAGGTCTTTATTTTGTGTTATATCCTTCCTTGCGGATTCCCGATTTAATGGAAAACACATTTAAAATTCCCAAGAATTTTGAGGACCCTTCTTTACCATTCATAGAACCTTCACCTACACCTTCAACCACCCCAAACCCTCAAGAAAAAGCATGTTAAGATGCTTGAACACAAAACAGTGGAAAGTAGAGAATAGGCTAAGAAATTGAATGAGATGTTACAAGCCAATCAAGCCGAAAAACCCTAAAAATCTGATGAGTCCTTTAAGTCTGCGACTGAGGGAGAAGAACCAGTTTCATCTGAAACTGAACAGATAACTTCTGAGTTAAAAACTTCTGTTGTTGCTTCTGAAATTGCAGAGAATCTTGAAAATAGGTTTGTGTTGGTTGGTTTGATTGCTAATGTAGAAAAAGCTGGGGCTGATAAAATTGGTGGTAAAATTGAAAAGGAAAAACAAAAGGAGAGTGAGGTGTTGAATCAGATATGAGGGGAACAAAATAGTGGTTGAATATACTTCACCCATTCTTATTGGTTTGAATAAAGAAACCGGGACAATGGTTTTATGGAGTGAAGAGAGTGCCGATGAGGAAGAAATCATTGAAAAGGAAGGAGGAAGTGGCTTTGGGGACACTACTGCACCAGAGGGCTGTTTAGGTTGAGAAAAAGATTCCAAGAACACGTTCCTTCTAGAAAAGAACCCCTTCATTATTTGCTATCAAAAGTATATGATAGTAACAACCCCAAAAAGAAGAAGATTCCTGGAGTAAAAATTCCATGAAAGGCTATTGGTGGCAAGAAGAGAATGGCTGCCTCTTTTATCCCTGTAGATTCTCCTCCCACAAGAGGAAGAACTACAAGGATCCAGGAGAAGAAGAGTGACGTCAACTTGAATAGCCTTAGCTAAGAGTGCCTAGAAGGATGCTGCCAAGGGAAAGAAGATAATTGGAGAAATAAGTAAGGCAATTCAGATTGAAGAGATGGATCTGGTCCTTCATGACGAGGATGAGACAGGGGAACTGGAGGTTATCACTCCCAGTGCTAAGAAAAGAAAGACTTGTAAGAAGAAGTCTTCATAAGGTAAGTTGAGGCATAAGATTCTGTTTTGTCCAAAAGAACTAGGTCTGCCAGAAAATCAAAGAAAGTTCAAGTAGTGGAGGAAGAAAGTGAAGAAGATGAGACTGATGAGTAAGAAGATAGGCTAGTGAAATACCAGAAAAGAACTATTCTGAAGGGTAAGCTTCTTCTAGATGTCGAGGAAGAATGAGTGGTATAGCTGCTGGAAAAAATAGAGTTACAAAGATGGAAGGACATTGTCCTTCAGTTGGAAGGAAGGTTGGTAAGGGCTAAAATTGTGGAATTCTTTGCCAACTGTGAGATTGAAAATGGAAGGGTCACTAGTGAGGTGAAATAAGCGAAAATAAGCTTTGATGATAAAGAGCTTGGGGAGATACTAGGCATACCTCCTGAGGGGTATGATGATTATACCAAGATAAAATGGCCTAGTGTAGAAAATCTTCCTACTTCACTATCCATCACCAGGAAATTTGTTGATATGGACTTGGAGCAAGAATCCAGAGTTGTCTACAAGAGTGAAATGAATCCCTCTCATAAGGTGTTTTTTGAATTTGTAAACAAAGTGGTTCTATCCGGACAGAAAAAGAAGGCATATTGCTACATTTATGGACCTGGTCCTTATGGAGTGCTTGGGAAGTGGGAAGCATGTTAATTGGCCAGGGTTCATAACCCAGCTCCTTCATACGATTTTTTGTATGTCATTCCCTATAGATTTATCCTAACAACTGTGCTTGACTACTTTAAGGTTCTCCTCAAGAAATGGTATGTTTGTATTAGTAAAGACTACTTTAGAGACGGAACATTGACCGATAGTGACTATCAAGTTCAAACTGCACCCAAAGAACCTAGTTCATCGAAGAGGGTACCTAAGAACAACAAGGTTAGAGCTTTGGAGTAGTAGAGTGAGGCTAAGGATGTTGAGATTGAAAGTCTGAAGAGAAGGTTGGCTGAAGTAGAAATTGAGAGAGACTCTCACAAGTATGAGCTTGCAAAGGAGAAAGAGAAAAATAAAGGTATTCTTCAAGATATGTTGAAGTGGTATTAACACGAGGCTGGAGGTTTGGAGATAGACCCTATAGTTAAAAGGTTTCAAGATGAGCAGGACTAAAACAGAGTACTTTGAATGCAAGTTTAGCGACGTGACTCATGAAGAGGACGTGGAAGTGAAACTGGATTCAGAAGTCATTCCCAAGAAAGAGAGTTTCAAGTACCGAGGATCTATAACCCAAGGTAATGATGAGATTGGCAAGGATGTCACTCATCATATTTGGAGCTGGAAGGATGAAATGAAGACACGATTTTGGAGTTTAATGTGATAAGAAGGTTCCACCAAGACATAAAGATAAATTCTGTAGAGTAGTGGTTAAACCTACTATGTTGTATGGAACGGAGTGTTGGCTTCTTAAGAGCATCCATGTCCAGAAGATAAAAGTAGCAGAAATAGTCCGCAGATTGCTTTTACTATATGTTCTTTCACTTCGATTAATCTTTCACCTTTACTTGCTATTGTTACATTTTGTTGTTTTTGCTTCTTATTTTACTTTTTATTTTTGTAAGATAGGGGTAAGGTATGCGAACACCCCACTCTCCTCAGATTCCACTTTACAAGATTACACTGGGTTTGTTGTTATTGATGGTTCCTTGACAACTTTTTCATAGATAGCTGACAATTTTTTTTGTCAGTGGGTATCTTTCAATGTTAATTTTGCTCGTTTTTGTAGTGTATACCAATTTAAAAAAGGAAACATTACATTACAAATGTAAAATTATTTCAAGGAGGCCGTATCATTAAATTTATCACATGAAAATCATATTTCTCATAGAATTGTGAACCACAAAATGCACATCCACGATTTGTGAGATGAAATTCTTGTGCAACAGTTTCTTTTACCAACAGATGTCATTCCTCTTTCCTTCTGTACTGTTACTTAAATAACGCACGTTTTTCTATCTCTTTTTCTACTAAACAAATCTTGTGGCTCAAAATTTTTATTAAGTTATCACCCTCAGAAATAATAACTCATCGAGCTTTAGGGGTACTCATAAAAAAAAAAATTAAAAAGGCGACAGATTAGCAGATAATTGTTGGTCCAGATTTATCTGGATACATCAAAGCCTTCCTTCAGACACAAAGAATTAATATTCTGCTAATTGGGGACACATTGATTTCTTGTACTCTTTCTTTGGTACGTGATGAATATTAGATCAACAAGCGTTGAGGTAGATTGACAAGTATTTATTCTATCATTAACTAGAGATCTTATGGGGTTCAACCTTGGGTATACAGCCGCTTTTGTTAAAAAGCTTGAAATAACCGGAATAAGAAGTGTCC
>ML384239.1:47575-135075 GCA_005239525.1 Nicotiana knightiana | reverse complement strand
TCATCGACAACAACAATAATAACAACAACGATAATTTTACGAACAATAAAGGTGGCCATTGGATCCAAAAGCTTGTGGAAGATACTCAATGGGTATATGCAGATGTTGGGTGTGAACTGCGTCTAAGTAGCAGCGACTCGCCGTACCTCAATGGGATCAACATTGCAGCTTGCCATGAATTAAAGACTTATCTTCAGTTGGTTAATGGATTTGTTAGCTCAAATTGTCCTGTTAGAACTACTGCCAAAAAGATGATGCAGAAAGCTAACTATGTAAAAAGTAACAGAAATGACGACTAATTCTACCATTAACTTTTCATAAGTCTGTTCCTATTTTTCACCCACTAACCGTCCTCCCTCCCCTGCTCACCACATTTGAACTCCACAAAGCAAAAATATACTCCCTTAGTACTCTCTAATTGGATAGTTGGACTTGGAGTAGATGATTAGAGGCATCTAATGTACAATGTAAATTCAGACATAATTTTTTAATTCTAATATGTGAATATATACTCCATTTCATCCATTATTGACTTGGTACACCTCTTAAAAACCAATAAATATGATGATAATTTTATTATATCATCCCTATTATTTATTATATATCGAAAAATGGATTGAAAATAAATTGTACTTAATAAGAAGGGTGACATAGGTATATGATAAATATCTATTGATTTTTCGAACTGGACAAATAAAAGTATTTAGTATAGTGGACAAGTTGAACTGAGGGAGTGCATATTAAGATATTACATCAACACCATCACTATTTGTATAGTAAAAAGTAATTAAATTTATGTGACACTTTATCTTTTTTAGTCGGTTTCAAAAAGAATGACCTTTTTCTATATTTAAAAGTAATTAGTTAACTTTAACACTCTCACTTTATTCTTAATGATATGATTTTATAATCACAAAAATTAACGTATACATATGACATATTTCAGACCACAAATTTAAAAAGTCTTTTATTATTTACCTTTTAATTAACTTCGTGCCCCCCTGAATCACATTCTATACAATGCAACGGACGGGGGTAACCTTTTTTGAAAAATCGAAATTAAAGAAAGAACAATCTGATTCTCCAAATAGTAAAGGTACCATTCTTTCTTAACTAGAGAAAATGAAGTCTTAAAAATTCTATGGTGAAGCATAAGCCTATCCAAAATCTAGAATTAATGAGTTCAAAAAGATACGGATCTTGATATATGTGTACATTCAATTTTTTTCTTTTTCATAATAATTCGAGCCACAAACTAAGGGATTTCGACAAAATCCACATAAAACATGCCCTAGATCCATCTCGATACTAATATATATATATAGAGGCGGATGTAGCCATATAACATCTGGTTCATCTAACTCAATAATTTCGACGTAGAATATAAATTTAAGTATAAAATTTATTGAAATTGTAATAAATAGTAGATATGTACTATATTAATAATTTAAGAGCTGCAATGCTAAGAACCTCATAACCTATTGAACCTGTAAAGCTTAAATTTGAATTCGCCTCTCTATTTAACAATCAGTAATTAATTAGTATATATATATATATATATATATATATATATATATATAAAGAAATATATAGCTAAAGGAAGTCCATTCAAATTATACGGACCATGTCCAAAATTGTTCATAAAGTGCTCTCTCTATAAGTTGGTGTAAAAATGAGAATAATTCAAGCATTGATTTTCTTTGTTAGAAGGATATAGCATGCGCCGTGATGAATAAATGTTTCTTGCCTACTCCTTTTAGGATCACAAAGTGTTATATAAAGTGCAATTCGCACAATAGACTTCAACGGTGCGTGGTCTCAAAAAGCTTTGTTTTGTTTTTACCTGAAGGAAATAGGCTTTTACGGAAGCATCCTCTCATGAAGACTGTAATTACGTAGTCTGCCATCGCACCACCGACCCCGTTCGATGACTGTAGGCGCACATGCAATCGCTTTTTGTTCTATATCGGGCCGCCGTCCATACCGAAAAGGGGTCCACTATGGTTTTGAATTACATAAATGCCCCTCCCGGTTATAAGATGTGTCATAATTTCATGCAAATACGTAAATAATTAAAAAATAGGCTAATATGATTGTCCAAGGTGAACTAAAACCACTCATTACTTCTTTGTCACAATCGATACTTATTGCCCATAATTGGAGATGTAGATGGTGTTTGTCCTGGTCCCACACGTAACGTGCCATAAAATTAGAGACGAATACAAGATTTAAATTTTATGGATTTGAGTTCTAAATTCTATAATATTTTATTTGATTTAACGGGTTCAAATATTATATTATTGAAACTTAACCTAAATATCTACCCACCCAACCGGTTAACTAAAAATAGTTAGAGAATGTACAATATATATATATATAGAATTTCATGTATAATATGCATATACAATCGTGTATAATTAGTATATAATTTATATATACATATTATAAAAGTAAACAATGAATTCAGCATGGTATTTTATAAAGATCCCATTATCATTTATATTTATGTATACGGTGAAAACTGGGTTCGCCCTGTGACTAATCGAGACTGGAATATGGTATCGAATTATATCGAACCGAGGTGCGAGGTTATATTGTTAAGTTCGAGACCCCGGAACCGAATAAAATCGAGATCATGCGAGATCGAGGGAGATTTTCCAAGCCAAATAACAGAAGGACGAAATATTCGCGATTGGTTGTAGATCATGGCGAAAATCTCGGCACGTATCAAGGATAAGCCGGTTGAAAATCATGTGATTTTTTACCTTATATAGAATTATATCAAGAGTAGGATTCCCTTACTATATAAAGGGGGTCTGATCATATGTAACACATTTGTCACGACCCAAATTGATGGGTCGCGATGGGCACCTGGTGCCTTACTCAACCGAGTACCAACATAACGTACCTTTCTTATTACATCATCATGGGAGTGGGCCAAAAGGGCAGTATGAGGCAACAAGAATAAAATATGAGGAAACACTCGACATAAAACGACCCAACATGATATAGAAACTTATACACGTGACAAACGACCCAAACCGATGGGTCGCGACGACATCACATTACGCAACATAAAGCAATATACTATCATTTTCTAGCTTTTATTATCTTGTTACTATGTTCATACATCAGTTGAAACATCTCTTTGTTCAAGGGTGATCGAACTCGAGGTCTAAGCCTATTTGATTCGTGTGGTTTGCATTTATTCTTTTATCGTCAATTTCAATATTAACCTATTCTTTTAATTTGTACCAAGTTATATCACGTATCCTTATAACCGCGTATAAATTCAATTGTTATCCGATTTTAGGGTAAACAGTTTGGCGCCCTCCGTGGGGCTAAGGATAACAGTGATTACCTGGTACAAACTTTCATAACACACGCTATTTTACACTTATTCTTTTGAGTATCTTTGGTTCCAGGATCAAAATGTCAAACTCTCAGTCATCACCCGTACACGTGGACAATGATTTCGGTCACCACGACAAAAATGATAACATAGCACCAGGGAATAACGTACCTCCAGTTGGCCTCGATGGAGTTCCGGCTGTAGATCCAATCGATGTCAGCTCGCATGTAGCCATCAATGCAATTTGGCTGTCGACCCCGAGAGTAGCATCATTAGGGATGTTCGATCAGCTGCTCAAAGCACACATGGCGGTGAAGAGGGCGTGATTATCCTTCAGGTAATCTTCGAAAGGTTGTAGGCTCAACAAGCAGCGGTAGACCAGCTCCAAAATTAGAATCATCCACCAAGCAGGATCGAGCCCGAGCCGTCCCAGGATGTTGTGCACAGGGTCGATTCAGTTGCAAGGAAATCGAACGGTACTGAATCGGGGGTCGATTCTGCAATCATGAAGATGCTCGAAAAACTAACAAAACAAGTTGAGTCGGGGGAAAAGAAGATCGAGGCAAACGATAAGAATGTGGAAAACTACAACTCCAGGGTCGATCAAATCCCGGGGGAACCACCAATATTGAAGGGTTTGGATTCCAAAAGGTTTGTGCAAAAACCCTTCCCCCCCCCCCATCTGAGTGCGGCTCCCAAACCGATTCCCAAGAAGTTCCGCATGCCTGAGATTCCTAAATACAATGGAAGACTGACCCAAACGAGCATGTCACCTCTTACACATGTGCTATTAAAGGGAATGATCTAGAGGATGACGATATCGAAACTGTCTTTCTAAAGAAATTCGGGGAGACCCTGTCAAAGGGAGCTATGATATGGTACCACAATTTACCACCTAATTCTATTGATTCATTTGTTATGCTTGCAGATTCTTTTGTAAAGGCACACACTGGGGCCATCAAGGTCGAAACTATAAAGTCAGACCTTTTCAAGGTAAGGCAGAAGGACAATGAAATGCTCAGAGAGTTTGTGTCTCGATTCCAAATGGAACGAATGGATATACCACCGGTAGCCAATGATTGAGTTGTTCAGGCTTTCACCCAAGGACTCAATGTACGAAGCTCAGTGGCTCTGCAGTAGTTAAAGCAGACTGTTACTTGGGCCGATGTGCATAATCGGTATCAGTCATAGATCATGGTTGAAGACGACCAACTTGGGGCTCCTTCCTGGTCCGTTTATCCAATCAGGCCCATTGATAGAATCAAGAGGGACATTGATCGAGAACCGAGGTTGAACATGGATCGATGATCCAGTCGTATTATGGAGATCGTAGGAGTAGAGGATCTGGGTGAAACCCTATACAAAATGAAAGGAGGAATGATCGAGGCCAGAGATCTCGAGGGCTCATGAGCAAGAATGGCTTCGACAGGCCTATCGGACCTAAAGAAGCACCACGAATCAGAATATAACTTTAACGTTGACGCAGCCGCCATCGTATCGGCTATCGGATGCATCAAAGATACTAAATGGCCTCGACCTTTGCAGACCAATCCAGCCCAGAGAAATCCCAACCAAATGTGCAAGTATCATGGAACCCATGGCCAAAGAATGGAAGATTGTCGACAGTTGAGAGAAGAAGTAGCTCGATTATACAACGGTGGGCACCTTCAGGAGTTTCTGAGTGATCGAGCCAAGAACCATTTCAGAAACAGGGATTCCAACAAACAAAATAAGCAAGAAGAACCTCAACACATCATTCATATAATTATCAGAGGGGTCGATGTTCCCCAAGGGTCGATGTTAAAACGCACAAAGGTGTCGATCACGAGGGAGAAACGAACTCGGGACTATGTACCAGAAGGAACCTTGTCTTTCAACGACGAGGACGCAGAAGGAATCATGCAACCCTTATAATGATGCACTGGTAATATATGTACTCATGAATAAACCTTGAGTAAAACATGTGTTAATTGATCCAGGTAGTTCGGCCAACATCATTTGATCAAGGGTCGTAGAACAACTCGACCTACAGGACCAAATCGTGCCCGCGACCCGAGTGCTAAACGGATTCAACATGGCTTGTGAAACTACTAAAGGGGAAATAACGTTGCTAGTAAACGCAACCGGGACCATGGATCACTTCACATTCGAATCCTAGCCCGAACCCCTTCACATTCGAAGCACTGTCTGTGAAAAAGGTCCATACCCCCGATGATGTACCTATTTTCAATAATAGTTCCTTTTCGACCTAGAGTACGAGGGTTGGCGTAAAGTCGGCCACGAAGTCTGCTAAGATTTGAGACTGATTTTGTTTCGGGCTAATACTCGATATCGTACCCACTGATTTTGATAGCCCATTTGGCCAATCGGCCCGAGAGTTCGGGCTTATGCAAAATATTGCGAAGAGGATAAGTGATTACCACACAAATTGGGGGACATTGAAAATATGGTTTTAATTTCCTAGAGGATCTTATTTGGGCAAGCGCTAATTTTTCTAAGTGTGGGTACCGGGTCTCGGCACCTAAGGTTCGACTAACATAGTAAACAGGAAATTGCGTACCTTGCTCCTCTCGAACTAGGACCCCACTTACCGCGACTTCCGAGACTGCTAAGTACAAGTGGAGTTTCTCGTCCGCTTTTGGAGTATGAAGCATTGGCAGGCACGAAAGGTACCATTTTAATTCTTCTAATGCTTGTTGGATTTCCGGGTCCATGAAAAATTGTTCTTCTTCTTGAGCAGCGAGAAAAACTGATGGCTCCTATCTGAAGACCTTGAGATGAATCGTCCTAGGGCGGCTATGCGCCCCGTTAATCTTTGTAAGGCCTTAACATTTCTCACGACTGTGATGTCTTCGATTGCCTTGATTTTATCGGGGTTGATATCGATCCCCCGATTTGATACCATAAAGTCGAGGAACTTGGCCGAGCCGACTCCGAATGCACATTTCTCTAGGTTGAGCTTCATGTTATACTTCCTTAGTATATCGAAGGTCTCTTGAAAATGTTTCAAATGGTCCTCTACTCACAAGGACTTAACTAGAATATATTCAATATAGACCTCCATAGATTTACCTATTTGTTCCTTGAACATTCGATTTAGGCGTTGGTAAATAGCACCAGCATTTTTTAGTCCAAACGGCATTACATTATAACAATAGGTGTCGTGCTTAGTGATGAACGAAGTCTTTTCCTGATCCTCCGGGTTCATTTTTATTTGATTGTACTTGGAGTAGACATCGAGAAAACTAAGGATCTCGTGGTCGATCGTGGTATTGATCATGCGATCGATATTCGGCAGAGGAAAAGAGTCTTTAGGATATGCTTTGTTTAAATATTTATAGTCTACACACATTCTAAGTTTGTTCCCTTTTTTAAGGACTACGACTACGTTTGCTAACCATTCGGGATATCTTACTTCCCGAATGGATTCTATTTTGAGAAGTTTGGTTACCTCGTCCTTGATGAATGCATGTTTTACCTCGGATTGTGGCCTTCTCTTTTGTTTTACCGGGCGGAACTTCAGATCCAAGCTTAATCGATGTGTAGTGACCTCCGGTGGGATCACTGTCATATATAGGTGGGACCAAGTAAAACAATCCATATTATCGATAAGAAATTTAATGAGTTTTTCCCTGAGCTCGGGGGTTAACCCCGTGCCCAGATATACCTTTCGCTCGGGCAGGTACTCGATTAGTAGGACTTGCTCCAGATCATCGACTGTCGATTTGGTAGCGCCGGAATCCTCAAGGATTATGAAGGATCGAGGGATCCAGTAGTCATCACCCTCATCCGTTCCCTGCTTCTCTGACTGAGTCGAGGTTGGTGCCTGTGGTTGCTATTTAACCTCCCTTTTCTATTTTGGCTTCGATTCCTTTGCTAATGGATGCATCGATACTGACATTACTTCATCAACCACGAACATCTCTTTGGCAGCATGTTGTTCCCCGTACACCATGTTTACCACATGCGGTATTAGGAATTTCAGCATCTGGTGAAGAGTTGAGGGAACTGCCCTCATGTTGTGAATCCAGGGTCTTCCGAGCAGGGTGTTGTACCTCATATCACCCTCGATTACGTGGAACTTAGTTTCTTGAATAGTTCCAGCTACGTTTACTGGTAAGACGATTTCGCCTTTAGTTGTTTCACTTGCCATGTTGAAACCATTGAAAAACCTAGCTGCGGGCACGATCTGGTCCTGTAGGCCGAGCTGTTCCACGACCCTCGATCGAATAATATTGGCCAAGCTCCCTGGGTCAATTAAAACATGTTTAACCTGAATTTTATTCATAAGAATAGAGATTACCAATGCACCATTGTGGGGTTGTGAGATCCCCTCTGCTTCCTCGTCATTGAACGACAAGGTGTCTTCTGGTACATAGTCACGAGTCTGTTTCTCCCTGGTGATCGATACCTTGGTGCGTTTGAACACGGGCCCTTGTGTTATGTCGACCCCACCAACGATCATATGTATCACGTGCTGTGGTTCTTCCTGTTTGGATCCCCGTCTCTGAAGTGATTTTTAGCCTGGTCACTCAAGAACTCTCGAAGGTGCCCCTCGTTGAATAGACGGGCCACCACCTATCTTAGCTGTCTACAGTCTTCGGTTCTATGAACATGGGTTCCATGGTATTTGAATATATGGTTGGGGTTTCTTTGAGATGAATTGATCTGTAGGGGTCTGGACCATCTAGTATCTTTGGTTCTCCAAATGGCTGACACAATATCTGATGTGTCGACGCTGAAGTTGTATTCTGATAATCGTGGTGCTTCTGTGGGATCGACATGTTTATTGAAGCCACTTTTTCTCATGAGCCCTCGAGAAATATGTCCTCGATCATTTCGAACGGGATTACGTCCTAAGTCGTTGTTCCTACAATCTGGCATTGTATGGTTGATAACTATCTATGTTCGATCGGGGTTCTCGATGTCCCTTTGAACTCTGCCAACGGGCCTGTTTGGATAGGTAGAACCGGAAAGGGTCCCCAATTGATAATCCTCGACCCTGATCTTTGACTGGTACCGATTATGCACGTCGGCCCACGTTACTGCTGGGTATTCGATTAAATTCTGCTTCAGCTGTCGTGATGCTACCGAACTCTATTCGCTCAAATCTTGGGTGAAGGCCTGAACAACCCAATCATCTGTGACCGGGGGTAGGTCCATGCGTTCCATCTGGAACCGAGATAGGAATTCCCTTAACATTTCGTTGTCCTTTTGTCTCTCTTTAAAGAGGCTTGACTTCCTAGTCGCAACCTTTATTGCCCCGACATGTGCCTTCACAAAGGAATTCGTAAGCATGGTGAGTGAATCGATGGAATTAGGTGTCAGATTGTGATACCATATCATTGCCCCTTTTGACAGAGTTTCTCCAAATTTCTTCAGTAGAATAGATTCGATCTCATCATCTTTTAAGTCATTCCCCTTTACTGCGCATGTATAAGAGGTGACATGTTCATTAGGGTCGGTGGTTCCATTGTACTTAATTATTTCCGGCATGCAAACTTTCTTCGTAATGGGCTTCGGAGCCGCACTTTGGGGAACAACTTCTGCACGAACTTCTTAGAGTCCATACCATTCAAAATCGGTGGTGCCCCCGGTATTTGGTCAACCCGGGAGTTGTATGTTTCTACCTTTTTGTCATTTGCCTCGATTTTATTTTCTCCTGATTCAATTCGCTTAGTGAGTTCCTCGAGCATTTTCATAATGGCGGGGTCAGTCCCTGATTCATTGGCGTTCGATCTCTCCGGTACAGGTTCGGCCCTCTGAACAACTTCTGGTGGAGGCTCAAATTCGACCTGACTTGGTGCACAATGCTGATTTTGTAGTTGTGCTATAGCGGCTTGTTGAGCCTGTAGCATCTCGAATATCAATTGGAGGTTAACTCCACCATCTCCTCCACCCTGCTTACCTCGACCACAGATCGACCTTCCTTGCGTACGCTGTCTTCGAGATCAACACTCAAATTTGCATTTAGGGCGATATGTGAACTGACATCGATGGGATTTGTAATTGGTACTCCCTCGAGGTCATCCCGAGGCACCTCGATCCCTGGGGCGGCTATATTGTCATTTTTCCCGTGAAATCTTAGGCCATTGTCGCCATGTATGGGTGTTGTTTGTGAGTTTGACATGTTTTATCCTGAAAATAAAAACACTTACAAGAACAAGCGTAAAGTTGTGTGTGTTATCGGAATCATTATTAAGCAATCACTATTATCCTTGGCCCCACAGTGGGGGCCAAAGTGTTTACCCTTAAAATTAGATAACAATTAAATTTATAATGTGGTGTTAAAGATACGTGATTTCACTTAACACCAACTGATAAATATGAAGATTAATAATAGTAATCAACAGTAAAATAAAGTAAACCAGTGTTTGAATGGAACTCAGCCCTCGAGTTAGAGTACCCTCGGACTGATTGGTGCAAGAACAGTTTAAAAATATAACAAGTTGATGCTCAAGAATGTAAGCGAGAAAGATAATTATATTGCTTTATGTCCGTCAATGATGTCTTACAAATGATTAGGATCCCCCTTATATAATAGAGGAATTTCACTTATGGTATAACTCTAATTACATAAGGAAATCTCATGATTGGCTAATTAACCGTTTCTGATTTGATCTGTTCCGAGATTTACGCCACGATCCTTGACCAGTCACGAATATCTCGTCTTTCTAATATTGTGCCATCTTCGACCTTGCTCGAGCTCTGTCTCATTTAGATTCGATTGCTATTAGCCTCGATCTCGACAGATGCCTCGATTCCGTACTTGGTACCTTGTCCTCACAATTTAGTCTGTTCTATTTCGAGGTCGACCATCGATGTAACTTCCTGGTCTGGATCAAATAGCAAAATCGGGTATTGTATGTAAACACATTAATCTCAGTTTCAACATTTCCCGAGAATACAGTTGGGTCTTTTTCTCGTTTTTCCTTTTTGGGGTTCGTTTTCTCGTTGACAGAATTATTTAGAAAGTCAGAGGGACGTTTCACCTTTTGAAATGAAGAGTCTACTAAAACCTTGAATGGTTTCAGTGCCTGTTTACTTTTAGAGTTTCTATTATTCCTTGCTCGACTTATGTCCAAATTTCTATTCATCATATACCATATAGACAGTGCGATAAATTTGGCGTAAAAATCAAAGTCCAAAGGCGGGCTTCAGACTTCTGTTAACACCTCTCTACTAATTAATAAAATGTAAAAGAATCCTGGTTGACCACGCAATAGACAAAAATGATATTGCAACTAAAACGTTTATATGTTTGAGGTCGTAGCTGTTCGTTAATGTGCGATCATTTCTAAAAGTTTAAAGAGTTATAGGTCACACTTTTCAATTTTATTAAATTTACTTAAAATTATTTTCTTCTACATACCCTCTCAGGGGTGATCCAGACTTTTTATGGGCCAAAGCAAGTTAGATATTTTTTATAATAGATGGTAGTGAGATTTGAATGGCCATGACGCTATCTGTTGTAATATCACATTTAAGTGTCTGATACCATTTAATCTAAAGTTTAAGTTGTTAAATTGAAAACACAATTTTATTTAGTACTCCCTCCAATCCATGTTAAAGTGATTTTTAGGCTATTTTTACACCTATTAAGGAATTCATCTTTTGCAATAATTAATAATAAAATTGATCATATTCACCTTAATTTGCTCATTGGCTGTCACGGCCCGAAATCCCCATTGTCGGGATCGTGATGGCGCCTAACATTATACTTACTAGGCAAACCAACGTTAGAGATTTACTAGCCAGTTCATTTACATTTCAATAATTAACAACAAGCAAGCTATAACAAGTCGAAACGAATGCAAAAATTTATATCTATATATATAAGCTCCAAATATATACTCTACTACTACCCTGAATCCGGACTCACAATCCACGAACATTCTAAGATTTTACTACAAGTATTTGTCCGAGAGAAATACAATTGTTTTTGAAATAAAGAAACAGTAAAGTATGAGGTTTAGAAGGGTATGCCAGGACCTGCGGACGCCAACAGGTCTACCTTGGGTCTCCTATCAGAAGGATCCTGCAGTCAACCTCAAGATCAGCTCGGACCAGCTCCAAAATCTGCATAGGAAGTGCAGAGTGCAGTATCAGTACAACCGACCCCATGTACTGGTAAGTGCCGAGTCTAACCTCGACGAAGGAGTGACGAGGCTACGGCGGGGCACTAACAATATAATCTGCATACAATATATAATAAAAGCGAAAAGGAAGACAGAATAAACTAAAACAGTAACTTGCAAGAAGTTACTACAGTTCCCAAAAGTATTTCATCAGTGTTCAGATACTACAAATCCTTCAGTGTAATTTAAGACTACCGTACAACTAACACAGTCAGGGAAAGCATAATCATATAGGTTGTTGCGGCGCGCAACCCGATCCTACCGTACATATTATATTCACCCTTATTTCCTCTTAACAACATAAACAACAGAATATAAATAAAAGTATTGCGGCGTGCGACCTAATCCCACCATATCACAGTAATCACAATTTACCCTTATTCCACCACAATCCACCCTTATTACACCTGTTGTGGCGTGCAACCCAATCCCACCATGCAATATCAATTCACCCTTATTCCTCCTCAATATATCACCCTTATTCCAACTAGTTCAGCGCGCAAATCGATCTCACATATCATTATCAATTACTCAGTAAGTACAGAAATTTCACAGTTCAATCACAAGACCCTTCACAATACTTAAACTTCAAATCAAAGCAAATGGGAAGCTTGCACACTATGAGAATATACACAAGTAATACTACTCAGCAAGACCAATCCAGAATATACCATAAAAGCACCGATAAACCAGCTTAAGCAAATAATAGGAGACAATGAAGCTACGGAATAACTAATACATTCAACAAAGGGAAACGATATCTAACAAGTAGCAATTAGGCATGTGAATACAAGTAAAATATGTAATAGTTAAGGCAGGGATAAAGGCAATATGAGAAGAACGGGAAAGAAACAGGCAAAAACAGATAAATTGGCGGCGCATAAGTACTCATCACCTCACATATACGCCGCTCACATGAATTTCATATAGCAAATAGGTCGAGGGTTCCTAATCACTCAAGTCAAAGTTAGACACAATACTTACCTCGCTCCATAGGCTACTCAATGCTCAATTAAAGCTGTCTAAGTCTCATTTACCCAGCCGTAGATGTCGCAAATGCGACCTAGACGAAGCCCGCAAATGCGAAGGAAGCATCACAATTGCGAACCCCCTCACACTTCTGCACTTTTCGCAATTGCGAAAAAATGTTCGCAAATGCGAACATTGGATGACCGCAAATGTGACACAATCGTCGCAAACGCGAAGACTACCTTCCCCAGACCAACTTCGCAAATGCGAAGGGTATTTCGCAATTGCAAAACCTGCGTGGCCCATCTTGTCTTTGCATTTATGATGATAAGCTCGCAAATGCGAAACTCTCAGATGTCACAATTGCGATGCCTGATCTCGCAAATACGAGATTAGAGGACTGCAACAAGAAATGAAGCACACCAGCAAATTTTTTAAGTCCAAATCACTTCGTAGACTATCCGAAACTCACCCGAGACCTCGAGGCCCAAAATGAAAAGTGCGCACTAGAACTAAAAATATCATACGAACTTGCTCGCATGATCAAATCGCCAAAATAACACCTAGAACTACGAATTGAACACCAAATTGAATGAAATTTTCAAGAAAACTTTGAAATTCCTATTTTCACAACCGGACGTCCGAATCTTGTCAAATCAACTTCGTTTGTCATCAAATTTCACAGACAAGTCATAAATATGGTATTGGACCTATACCGGGTTCCGGAACCAAAAATAAGGACTCATTATCCAAAAAGTCAAACTTTGGTCAAACACTTCAATTTCATTAAGCTTTCAACTTTCAAATTTCGACATAGTCCGATATCTCAGGCTAGGGACTTTCGATTTCAATTCCAGGCATACGCCCAAGTCCCAAATTACGATACGTACCCGCGATACCGTCAGAATACGAATCCGAATTCGTTTACCAAAAATATTGACCGAAGTCAACTCAAATAAAATATTTAGGCAAAATTTCCTATTTTTATCAATTTTTAAGATAAAGCTTTCCGGAAAGGCGCCCGGGATGCGCACACAAATCGAGGAAGGCTAAAACTATTACATCCCGCATTTCGTATGTTAAAGTTTTGTCTTCAGTTAATTGACATAGACTCGGGGATGAGATCATCTTGACGTTAACGTATTTGCGCTATTTTAACAAGCGATAAATAAGCGTCATGAAGGATAAAGGGTACACGAATTAAAAAAAAATGAGTTTCGCTGAAAGTGGTCAATTTGGGATAAAATACAGGTCGAGCGATAATACCCGATAATTATGAACTAGTACCATACAAGGTACCATATAACCACGGTAGTATAATATAAAGTATATTAAAAATAAGTAGAATTTTAAGTAAATTGAGATAATTTTTAATTATGCAGGTAATTATTTAATTACCGGGTAACGAGACATTACCTAATTACCTAATAAGTGGATAAAGATTAATAATTTCCACTCACCCCTCTATAATGTGACAGCAAGCCACTTATTAAGCCAATGACTCATAGTCATTCTTTATGAGGTGGCATCCTAATACACTAAGTTCAATACACCTCAATATTCAAGATTTTTATTACAAAACATTTCCATAGATAGGCTTACAACTTTATTAATGCAACATCTACAAACTACAATCTGTGGTGCTTTTGATATTCTCAACCACATTCCTGAAACACTTGATTTGCTAAATGATGATAATGAAATAGGATTTTACATGATTCCATAATAAGAGATGTCACTAAGCAAAGGCAAGAATAATGCACTTTAACGTCAGGTTGAGTGCTTGACGATGCTCTGATCAGTGGACATATTTGTTAAGCCAAATTCATATTGGAAACTAAGAACATCCAAACCTCCGGATTAGCAAGGCAGTTTTGAATTTTTTAATAGCAACGTGACTTGAAATTCTAAGAGAATCGGCTCAGGTATGTTAAGGCTATCCCTTCTTTCTTTTGGCATGGTCCAAATTATACTGAAAAAACGAGCAAATACATAGTTTCTATAAATTACTCTATTCATAGAAATAGTAGGGGTGTCTATATTCTTGATTCCCCATGAGAATTATTATTATCTTCTGTTCATGGGTCTCGAAAATACGTATGTTGGTAAAGTTTATTTCATGATATTAATCATAGGCATAATGGCTTTATGACGTACCGAGAGATTTTATTAGCGTATCTCATATGCATTTCATGCATTTACATATGCACATTGAACCATGACCAGATGGCATTATACACGCATATATATATGTAAATATATGTATATGGGATATGGGAAAAGGTTACGACGTTATATACGTACCACCACCTGATCAGCTGGTATATGATGATGATGTTGCCCACAGTGGCTGAAATATGGTTCAAACAGCATTATATACGCGTATATATGTATGTATATTCAAACGACGTTATATACACATATATATATGTATGTATATTCAAACGGTGTTATATACGCATATATATATGTATGTATATATATGTATATGGGATATGGGAAAGGTTATCGCGTTATATACGCACCACCACCTGATCAGCTGGTATACGATGATGATTTTGCCCACAATGGCCGATATGATATGATGGGATGCCCTCAGAGGCTGATGACATTATGAAACATGTACATATGCACGACATGACATTCATATGCATATGCATGACGCTAAAAGTAATTTATGATTTACAAAGCTATTCAGGCTTACAGGTTGAGTCATGTGCTCTATATTTCTTCCATGTCTCTTATGTACTTATTTATGTGCCTTACATACTCGGTACATTATTCGTACTGACGTCCCTTTTTTCCTAGGGATGCTGCGTTTCATGCCTNCACCTATGCAGTGTGATTTAGAAGGGTATTATTTGGTATGGCGGGACTCTATCCCGACCTTTATGACATTTATGTACTTTTAGAGGCTTGTAGACATATGTCGTATACGTGGAAGATTGTACAGCCTTTTTGGCCTATATTTTAAGTTTATAAATGATTATGTTGGCCTATTAGTCCCGTATGTCACGTGTATACGATGATTTAATAAGAATGATACGTTACGTTGGTAATTGGTCGAGTAAGGTACTGGATGCCCGTCGCGGCCCATCGGTTTGGGTCGTGACAAAAGTGGTATCAGAGCATTTCCGTCCTAGGGAGTCTACAAGTTGTGTCTAGTAGAGTCTTGTTTATGGGTGTGTTGTGCACCACACTTATAAGAAAGAGGATACAGGGCATTTAGGACTGTCACTCTTTCTTCTTACTCTAGATCGTGTGGTAGAGCTCAGTTGTAAGAACTCAAATTTCTAAACACTATCTTATTCATAGTACGACGATGTCTTTATTCAGAAAGACGATCGATAAGAGATATAACTGTGGAAGTATTGAGTTAGAGGAACTTGATTTTGCATCTTGCTTATGATGAGTAAATGAGAGGTCTTCAGCAGATCATGCGTATACTAAAAGGTGTATAGTTCTTGATAAGGAGCTTTTAGGAAAGAATACTTATCCACTCTTATGGTAAAAAGGAATAACATAATCGAAAGTTAGACACGAGTTGCAGCAAGTAAAAGAAGCAAGGTGAAGAAGGGTACGAGGTACACAATTAATAAAGATTATCCTTATTTACCATTCAGGAAGAGGGATATAAGAATTTTGAGTTACCTTCAACAGCAACAGAGGTATGTATAATTAGCCACACTGATCTAAGTTACGCTCTATGGGGGCTAACAAATATGGTTTAAGAGAATGACATAATATCACGATCCGGCTAGGGTAAGAGTGAGCCAAAATGTTGGATGAATTATTTGCGTTAGTTGATATTTCTGAAGGATATTGCAAATGTGCTAATAGATATCCTTGTGAGACACTCAGATGGTACACCTTAAAATAGTTCAGCCAGATATGAGTACTACAAAGACATGCAATATAAGCCTTGAAGGGATACATATTACCTTAGTGTGGCTCGCGTCCCTAGTAAAGCAAGAACGTTAAGCAACTTGAAGAGCCACTGAATGGAGCAAAGGAAAGCTAAAAGCGA
This sequence comes from Nicotiana knightiana, assembly GCA_005239525.1. Lineage (NCBI taxonomy): Eukaryota > Viridiplantae > Streptophyta > Magnoliopsida > Solanales > Solanaceae > Nicotiana > Nicotiana knightiana. The sequence goes on along the minus strand of ML384239.1, from coordinate 118,589 downwards.
AAGAATGTCGTATTGATGTTTTCACAAGAAAAGGGATATGCAGAAATATTAGCAGAGTAATGAGAAGAGAGATAAGGAAGCATTATGAATAAGGTGTGATACATTGATGAAAACAGTAGAGTGTTACAAAACCTATAGTCAAATGAAGAAAGAGACGAAAGGTGATGGGACTTAAGACAACGAAAGAGTATAGGCCATAAGGTTAGATCCTCATTTCGAGAAATAAGTTTGCAACTCCAACGCGACTACCAGAGGGGAGAGTTAATCCCCAGAGTAACAGAAATAAGTATGGACTGGCAAACAAGATAAACTAAATATGAATTAGGGACTGAATGATTGGGAAGTACTCGTCATCATGGGAATTTCAGATTTTGTTCCAGCGGTAATAGAAAGGACCACAGAAGAAGATTCACGATGAATACAGAGAATAGTCATTGGGGGAGACGCTTTCCTAGAGCAAGCAATGTGAGAAAAGTTAAGCTTAAGAGACTGTATGTGCCAGTTACGCTAAGTGTCACCCTCGCGAGTAAGGGAATTTGTCATCCTTGGTACAGAAGAATAGTCGCAAGGCAAGTAAGGATCATTGATGTTGAGAAACGACGCCAAGGATGAAGAGGTAAAATATACATAGGTAGATCCTCGTGGCTTCAGTTTTCAGTACATCCCTAAAGGGGGGGATATAGAGTAATGTGGCATTAAGCCATAATTAAGTGGTTCTAGTGACTATGGAATGGTAAAGGAAGAATGTGATAAATGAAAGAGGAATGAGATGGCTTATCCAAATCTTACAAATACGCTACGATTCAAGAATATTGTGCAAGCATGACGTCAAGGAGAGGAAGTAAGGGTTCATGCCCGAGATGTTATTGATAGATAACCCAAGAAAGATTACATGGAATATGGATATGAGAATGGGTCGACGAGTAGTTAGTAGTTGATTCAGGAAGAGCCTAGTCATGACTAGACAAGAAGTTACAGACAAATCAGCAGATCATGCAAGATAAATGTAGTAAACCCCTAACATGGAGAATTCAGCCTCATAGTAATGTCATTATAACACTTGAGGTATATTCAAATAGGAGTCAAGGTAGTTAAAGGTGTCGTAAGAGTGTTACGGGGATAAAATAAAGTGCCACTGGGAAGGCATTCTAAATATCAGTTCAAAAGCAACCATACAAGCACAAGGGCATGGAAGTAAGCAACTATGGATGATTATAGGCAAGTAAGGACATCAAAAAGGTCCGTAATAAGCTCACAAATTTACGAGAGTCAAGGGTTCTCCCTAAGTGCTACAATGAAAGACTAGATGAGGAGATAAGAAAGAAGGCTTAAACCTAAGCACAACGACCTAAAGAGGAAATGGTTGTATAACAACAATCTCGCAACAACATTGTAAGCATTCCAAAGGAAAGTGGCACCTACCGTGGCTAATGAACGGGAAGTAAAATTTAAAAGTAGTATTAGTAATCATATGAGTTGCACGAAACCTCCTGCATGCGTAGGAACTAAGACAAGATAAGTATGCATGCAACAAAGGGGCATAAAGACTAGGAAAAGTAATAGCTTACATTAAAGAAAGCTGAGAAGGAGAAAGGAATTATTCGTTCAATGGTCCCGAGTTGGTGACGTTATGAACGCACTTAAGAGTTTGGATTTTTATACCTGCAACATATACAACCGTAGAAGATTCTAGTATACGTTAAAAGAAAGAATTGAGCCCGAGTCATAGACGAATGATTGAATTGTTAAAGGATTATATCATGAATATCCCCCAGCGCCTATGGAAGGCTAAAGTAACACCATAAGCCGCATATCGGAAGATAGCTTAAGCATTAAGGCTGATCAAAAGGAGAAGGAAAATAAAGAGTTAAATCAACAAAGTAAATTAGGAGTCTTCTTATTGGACCAAAGAAGTTATAGACATCGTGATTAAGAACATTGCAGAATCACTCTTAATATCAGAGATACAAGAGAGACAATACAATATCTATATGCTATAAAAACTCTACAATAATGTCGGTTCGAAAAGTACCAGCTTCATAAGAAGTCGGTATGAAGCCTTATTGGATATACACTAGAGGTGCAAGTATTATAATAGAGCTTCAAGTTAAGGACGTGAATTATACCTATGTGGAAGGGAGGTCATGAAAGAGATAAAAAGATATGATGCGACATTTTAAGGTAAGTAAGGTAAAGGTGAACAATGTACAAGATACTAAAAGGCAGAAGATCGTGAATAGTACATACTTTGGATAAAAGGCTATAAGCACAGGGATCCAATAACCGAGAATGATAGCGGCATGTCTTCCAGCCTATGATTTCTAAGTAATAAGAGATCTAGTTAAGAGAATAGAGAAAAATTGGAGATGATGTGATGTCTTGCTTGACGTTCCAGAATAACATAAAGAAATATATGGTGCAAGAAAGTTGAAGGAAGGTTTATAAATGGATATGTATAGGTCGCAAGCTAATGGAAGATTGACAAAGTTTTAAGAAAATATAAGTAAGGATGAGGAAAGGCAAGTGAAAAAGTGACGAGAATGGATAAGTCTTTAGGATTAAGCCCATGAATACCAGAAGAGCAGACAGTTTCTCTATGTTATACAAAGCTCACTATAGCCCTAATGAACTCAAAAAAGTCGAAGATTAATAGCATTTAGAAGGAATGAAATGTTGACCTGGGAATAAAATAAGGGTATAATTGTGACAGATAAAGGATGATATTTGGGCCTTCGTTTGAATAATGAATTGAAGGAAAAGAAAAAAAATAAGAGAAGAAGAAGAGATTTCGCTGGCGGCACGAATTTAGGATACCCCACAAGGTGAATCATATTGAGACACTATGAAATACGATTATGAGAGTCACTTCGGATATTCCTTGAGGTAACGTAAGCCCTAGAAGCAAAGTATTACGTAAGAAGTTTCAAGTTATCAGTGATATATTGTAGATCAATATTAAGGTGAATCAACAATAGATGGACAAAAGTCACAAAGTATGAGATGAGATTGGATCGTCATTCTAAAGATGAGCAGTAACGAGGAAGCACTAAAGGACTTAAATTTATACATATGGAATAAGCAACGAGAGTAAGCTGGGATTTGGTAGCAGACCTCAACAACGATAAATTAAAGTAAGAGTTATTGCAGTAAATTCATACGGATGGCTAAACGGACCTATGCGATGAGATATAGCAATATTCGTAATTTCAACAAAGTACCAAGCGAAGAACTTCATTATACTCATATATGCCCAAAGGGACATCTTATCAAGCTCTACATATGAATCCTAGAGATTGGGCACACTTGCGAGGTCAAAAATTTTACAAGCTGCATGATGGAAGGTAGTAACAGTTACAAGATAGGAAAGATTCTGACCACAAGTCATGGTATAAGGAAGAGGACTAAAGGGAGGAATACCCTAACCTTTGGATTTAATCACAGAAAAACTGCCTAGATGTCAAGGAGAATAATACAGTATTTGAAAAACATAGGCTATGAAAATGTAAGAGCATTAGTCAACATTCGAGGACGAATATTCCAAAGAGGGGAATGATGTTACATCCCGCATTTCGTATGTTAAAGTTTCGTCTTCAGTTAATTGACATAGACTCGGGGATGAGATCATCTTGATGTTAACATATTTGCACTATTTATAACAAGCGATAGATAAGCGTCATGAAGGATAAAGGGTACATGAACTAAAAAAAATGAGTTTCGCTGAAATTGGTCAATATGGGATAAAATACGGATCGAGCGATAATACCCGATAATTATGAACTAGTACCATAAAAGGTACCATATAACCACGGTAGTATAATATATGAAGTATATTAAAAATAAGTAGAATTTTAAGTAAATTGAGATAATTTTTAATTATGCGGGTAATTGGTTAATTACCGGATAATGAGACATTACCTAATTACCTAATAAGTGGATAAAGATTAATAATTTCCACCCACCCCTCTATAATGTGACAGCAAGCCACTTATTAAGCCAATGCCTCATAGTCATTATTTATGAGGTGGCATCCTAATACACTAAGTTCAATACACCTCAATATTCAAGACTTTTATTACAAAACATTTCCATAGATAGGCTTACAACTTCATTAATGCAACATCTACAAACTACAATCTTTGGTGCTTTTGATATTCTCAACCACATTCCTGAAACACTTGACTTGCTAAATGATAATAATGAAATATGATTTTACATGATTCCATAATAAGAGATGTCACTAAGAAAAGGCAAGAATAATGCACTCCAACATCAGGTTGAGTGCTTGACCATGCTCTGATCAGTGGACATATTTGTTAAGCCAAATTCATATTGGAAACTAAGAACATCCAAACCTACGGATTAGAAAGGCAATTTTGAATTTTGTAATAGAAACGTGACTTGAAATTCTAAGAGAATCGGCTCAAGTATGTTAAGGCTATCCCTTTTTTCTTTTGGCATGGTCCAAATTATACTGAAGAAACGAGCAAATACACAGTTTCTATAAATTACTCTATTAANCAGGTATGTTAAGGCTATCCCTTCTTTCTTTTGGCATGGTCCAAATTATACTGAAGAAACGAGCAAATACACAGTTTCTATAAATTACTCTATTAATAGAAATAGTAGGGTTGTCTATATTCTTAATTCCCCATGAGAATTAATATTATCTTCTGTTCATGGATCTTGAAAATACGTATGTTGGTAAAGTTTATTTCATGATATTAATCAGAGGCATAATGGCCTTATGACGTACCGAGAGATTTTATTGACGTATTTCATATGCATTTCATGCATTTACATATGCACATTGACCCATGACCATATGGCGTTATACACGCGTATATATGTAAATATATGTATATAAGATATGGGAAAAGGTTACGGCGTTATATACGCACCACCACCTGATCAGCTGGTATATGATGATGATGTTGCCCATAGTGGCTGAAATATGGTTCAAACGGCGTTATATACGCGTATATATGTATGTATATTCAAACGGCGTTATATACGCGTATATATGTATGTATATATATGTATATGGGATATGGGAAAGGTTATGGCGTTATATACGCACCACCACCTGATCAGCTGGTATACGATGATGATTTTGCCCACAGTGGCCGATATGATATGATGGGATGCCCTCAGAGGCTGATGATGTTATGAAACATGTACCTATGCACGACATGACATTCATATGCATATGCATGACGCTAAAAGTAATTTATGATTTACAAAGCTATTCAGGCTTACAGGTTGAGTCATGTGCTCTATATTTCTTCCATGTCTCTTATGTACTTATTTATGTGCCTTACATACTCGGTACATTATTCGCACTGATGTCCCTTTTGCTTGGGGACGCTGCGTTTCATGCCCGAAGGTCCCGATAGACAGGTCGAGAGCACTCCAAGTAGGCTATCAGCTCAGCGGAAGATGTTGGTGCGCTCTATTTGCTTCGGAGTCGCTTGTTTGGTTAGTAAATTTAAACGGGTATTGTTTGGTATGGCGGGACTCTATCCTACCTTTATGAAATTTATGTACTCTTAGAGGCTTGTAGACATATGTCGTATACGTAGAAGATTGTACAGCCTTGTCGGTCTATGTTTTGAGTTTATAAATGATTATGTTGGCATATTAGGCCCGTATGTCACGTGTATATGATGATTTAATAAGAATGATACGTTACATTGGTACTCGGTCGAGTAAGGTACCGGATTCCCGTCACGGCCCATCGGTTTGGGTCGTGACAAAAACATGAGTTTTAAAGGTTTCGAATCACAGAATTAGGTTTAAATCACAAGATCACCTATCGGGTCATCACATTCTCCATCTTTAAAACAATCGTTAGTCCTCGAACGCACATAGAAAAGTACTTGAACTGGTGAATAAGTGGGGACATCTACTTTGCATGTCCGACTCGGACTCCCAAGTAGCTGCCTCGACGGGCTGACTCTTCACTGCACTCGGACTGAAGGATAACTCTTCGAACTCAACTGACGAACCTGCCGGGCTAGAATAGCCATCGACTCCTCCTCGTAAGTCAATTCCTTGTCCAACTGGACAGAGCTGAAATCTAACACGTGGGACGGATCGCCTTGATACTTCCGGAGCATGGACACATGGAACACTGGATAAACTGCTGATAACCTCGAAGGCAATGCAAGTATGTAAGCCACCTCTCCCACTCTCTCGAGAATCTCAAAAGGTCCGATATACCTAGGGCTCAGCTTACCCTTCTTTCCAAACCTCTTGACACCCTTCATGGGTGATACCCAGAGCAACACTCTCTCACCAACCATGAATGCAACATCACAAACTCTACGATCGTCATAACTCTTTTGCGTGGACTGAGCTGTGCGAAGTTGATCCTGAATAATTTTGACCTTATCCAAGGCATCTTGTACTAAATATGTAACCAACAAGCGAGCCTCCCCCGGCTCAAACCACCCAACTGGAAACCAACACCGCCTACCATATAATGCCTCATAGGGAGCCATTTGAATGCTCGACTGGTAGCTGTTGTTGTAGGCAAACTCTGCAAGGGGCAAGAATGAATTCCACGATCCTACGAAATCTATGACACATGCGTGAAGCATATCCTCCAAGATCTGAATAGTGCGCTCGAACTGTCCGTCCGTCTGAGGATGAAATGCTATGCTCAACTCAAGCTGCGTAACCAATTCACATTGTACTGCCCTCCAAAAGTGCGAGGTGAACTGCGTACTTTGATTAGATATGATAGACACGGGCACACCATGAAGACGGACGATCTTGCATATGTAAATCTCTTCCAACCGCTCCAAAGAATAGATAACTGCCATAGGAATAAAGTGCGCTGACTTAGTCAGCCTGTCCTGACCCAAACGGCATCAAACTTCCTCTGAGTCCGTGGGAGTCCAACAACGAAATCCATAGTGATACGCTCCCACTTCCACTCAGGAATCTCTATCTGCTGAAGCAAACCACCGGGTTTCTGATGCTCATACTTCACTTGCTAAAAATTCAGGCACCAAGCTACATAAGAAACTATATCCTTCTTCATCCTCCACCACCAATAATGATGCCGCAAGTCCTGATACATCTTAGCGGCGCCTGGATGAATAGAATACCGGGAACTGTGGGCCTCCTCAAAAATCAACTCACAAAGTCCATCCACATTAAGCACATAAAAATGACCCTGCATCCTCAAGACCCCATCATCACCAACCGTAACCTGCTTGGCACCAGCGTGCCGTATTGTGTCCCTAAGGACCAACAAATAAGGGTCGTCATACTGCCGATCTCTGATACACTCAAACAAGGAAGATCGAGCGACTGTGCAAGCTAGAACACGTCTGGGCTCTAAAATATCCAACCTCACAAACTGGTTGGCCAAGTCTGAACATCTGATGCTAGCGTCCTCTCACCGACTGGAACGAACGCAAGGCTACCTATAGTTGCTTCCTTCCTACTCAATCCGTTGGCCACCACATTGGCCTTTCCGGGATGACATAAAATGGTGATATCATAGTCTTTAAATAGCTCCAACCACCTCCTCTACCTCAAATTGAGATCCTTTTCCTTGAACAAATACTGAAGACTCCGATTATCCGTGAAAACCTCACACGACACTACATAAAGATAGTGCCTCCAAATCTTCAGCGCATGAACAATGGCTTCTAACTCTAAATCATGGACATGGTAATTCTTTTCATGAACCTTCAATTGCCATGACACATATGCGATCACCCTACCCTCCTGCATCAATATTGCACCGATCCCAACACGGGAAGCATTACAATATACGGTGTAAGATCCTGAATCTGAGGGCAACACCAACACCGGCGTTGTAGTCAAAGCAGTCTTGAGCTTCTGAAATCTCACCTCACACTCGTCTGACCATCTGAACAGGGCACCCTTCTGGGTCAACCTGGTCAACGGGGCTGCAATAGATGAAAACCTCTCCATAAATTGACAGTAATAACTCACAAACCCAAGAAGCTCCTGATTTCCGTGGCTGAAGTGGGTCTAGGCCAGTTCTGGACTGCCTCAATCTTCTTAGGATCTACCTGAATGCCATCTGCTGATACAACGTGGCCCAAGAAAGCGACTGAATCCAACCAAACTCGTACTTTGAAAATTTAGCATCAACTCGCTGTCTCTTAGAGTCTGAAGCACAATCGTAAGATGTTGCTCGTGCTCCTCTCGACTGCGGGAGTATATCAAGATATCATCAATAAACACAATCACAAAGGATTCCAAATAAGTCTTGAACACTCGATTCATCAGATCCATGAATGCTGCTGGGGCATTTTTCAGCACAAAGAACATCACCAGAAACTTATAATGCCCGTACCGAGTCCAAAAAGTTATCTTAGGGACATCGGATGCCCTAATCCTCAACTGATGATAGCCAGATCTCAAATCAATCTTCGTAAACACCCTGGCACCCTGAAGCTAATCAAATTAGTCATCAATCCTCGGAAATGGATACTTGTTCTTAATGGTGACTTTGTTCAACTGTCGATAATCTATAAACATCCTCATAGATCTGTATTTATTCTTCACAAAAAATACCAGTGCACCCCAGGGCGAGACACTAGGTCTAATGAAGCCCTTATCAAGCAAATTCTGCAATTGTTCCTTCAACTTTGGCGGGGCCATACGATATGGCGGAATAGAAGTGGGCTGAGTGCCCGGAGCCAAATCAATATCCCTATTGAGTGGCATCCCCGGTAGGTCTGCAGGAAATACCTCTGGAAACTTACGAACAACTGGAGCTGAATCCATGGAAGGAAGCTCCACGCTAGAATCGCGAACATAATCCAAATAAGCTAGAAACCCCTTCTCGACCATACGTCGAGCCTTCATACAAGAGATAACTCTGCTGGTAGAATGGCCAGGAGTCCCCCTCCACTCTAATCGAGGAAACCTCGGCAAGGCTAAGTTCACCATCTTGGTGTGACAGTCCAATATAGCGTGATAAGGTGACAATCAATCCATACCCAATATAACATCAAAATCAACCATATCGAGGAGTAGAAGATCTACACTAGTCTCAAGACTCCCAATAGTGACCACACACAAACGATAAACATGATCTACAACAATAGCATCCCCCCACAGGTGTGAACACATATATAGTGACACTCAAAGAATCACGAGGCACAACCAAATATGAAGCAAAATAAGATGACACATAGGAGTAAGTAGACCCCGGATCAAATAGAACTAAAGCATCTATACTGCAAACTGAAACAGTACCTGTAATAATAGCATCGGATGACTCAGCCTTAGGCCTGGCTGAAAAAGCATAACATCGGGGCTGGACCCTACCACTCTGAACCATATCCTTGGGACGGCCTCTAGCTGGCGGGCCTCCACCTCTAACGGCCTGACCTCCACCTCTAAGAGTCTGGCCCCTACCTTTTGGCTTCCTGACCCCTGCATCTGGCTGGCTGAGCAGGCGGTGCAACAATTGGTGCTGGAACCATGACACGAGAAACCTGATGCTGTGGCGGAACACCCAATAGTCTCAAACAGGTCCTCATGATATACCCATAACCACCACATTCGAAACATCCATCCTGGTTCTATGGTGGTGAAAGATGAGATTGACCTGAATGGGCCGGATGACCATGGTAATAACTCTAAATAGGAGGTGCACTGATAGGAGCTGGTGGTATACTGTAGGCTAGTTTTCCGGAAGGAGGCACATTAGGACCACGACTCCCTGAAGCACTGTGGGATGCTTGAAGCGTTGAATGAAACGACCTGGGAGAATGGCCTCTACCAAAATTACCCCTGCCTCCAGATGAAGCACCGCTGAACCCACCAGAATGACGAGGTCTCTTGTCAGACCCCTGACTTCCCTGTCCAAGAACCATCTCGACTCGCCTGGCGACATTGGAAGCCGCTTGAAAATAAATCTCGCTCCCAGTCTCCTTAGCCATCTGCAATCTAATAAGCTGAGCAAGTCCCTCAATAAACCTCCTCACCCTCTCTCTATCGATAGGAAGTAGAAGAAGAGAATGGCGGGCCAAATCCACAAAATGGGTCTCATACTGAGTAATAGTCATACTGCCCTGCTGGAGATGCTCCAACTGACGGTGGTGCTCCTCTCTCAAGGTGATAGGCAGAAACTTCTCTAAGAAGAGATGAGAGAACTGGTTTCAAGTAAGAGCAAGTGACCCAACTGGTCTGGTCAACAAATAATCTCTCCACCATTTCTTGGCGGAACCAGTTATCTGGAATGCAGCAACGTCGACCCCATTGGTCTCGAATATACCCATGTTCTGAAGCACCTCATGACAGCTGTCAAGATACTCCTGGGGATCCTCTGAAGTAGCACCACTGAAGTGAACTGCGAAGAGCTTGGTAAACCTATCCAATCTCCACAAATCCTCAGAAGACATAGCTGACCCATCACCGGTCTGTGCCATAACAACCAACTGAACTACTCCGACTGGATGAACTGTTGGAGTCTGATACTGGGGAGCCATTTGCTCTAGAGTGTGAGTAGCAGGATTTTGGGCTCCTCCTCCATCCAGAGAGACGACTGGTGCCATGGGAAATGCACCAGTTTGGACCACACTCTCCATAAGGCACGGGCCAAAGCATCCTGAAGCACTAGGGTGGCAATGAACCCCTCCATGACCTGAGCTGGTCCGGCAGGAACAGTCTGGGCTGGAACCTCCTCGTCGAACTCTACCTGAGGTCCACTACAGGGGCTGTTGCTCGGGCTCTGGGATAAGCCCTGCCCCTGCCTCAGCCTCTGGCACGACCTCGGCCTCGACCTCTGCCCCTCGTAGGAGCTGCTACTGGAGGCTCTGGCTGCTGCTCAGATGAAGAAGCGGTACGTGTTCTCACCATCTGCGAGAGAATAAATGTAGAAGCGTTCAATCAGCATTGAGAAAACAAAGTCGCACTTCAGAGAAGAATATAAGTGAAATTTGTTCCTAAACTTCATAGCCTCTGGGAAATAAGAACAGACGTCTCCGTAGTGATCCCCCAGACTCTACTAAGCTCGTTCGTAAATTGTGAGACCTAGGAACTCTAGTGCTCTGATACCAACTTGTCACGATCCGGAATCTCCACCATCGGGACCGTGATGGCGCCTAACATTACAATTTCTACGTAAGCCAACGCTAGAGATTTACTAGCCAATTCTTTTACATTTCAGTGATTAACAACAAGCAAGCTATAACAAGTCAAAATGAACGCGAAAATATATATATATAAGCTTCAAATATATACTCTACTACTACCCGAAATCTGGAGTCACAATCCATGAAAATTCTAAGATTTTACCAGTATTTATCTGAAATAAATAACACTATTTTTGAAATAAAGAAACAATAAAGTATGAGGTGTAGAAGGGGACGCCAGGGCCTGCGGATGCCAACAGGTCTACCTTGGGTCTCCTATCAGAAGGATCCTGCAGCCAACCTTAAGATCAGCTCAGACCAGCTCCAAAATCTACAGAGGAAGTGCAGAGTGCAGTATCAGTACAACCGACCCCATGTACTGGTATGTGCCGAGCCTAACCTCGATGAAGGAGTGACGAGGCTACGAAGGGGCACTCACAATATAATCTGTATACAATATATAATAAAAGCGAAAAGGAAGACAAAATAAAAGAAAGCAGTAACTTGCAAGAAGTAACTACAGTTCCCAAAAGTATTTCATCAGTGTTCAGATACTACCAATCCTTAAGTGCAATTTAAGACTACCGTATAGCTAACACAGTTAAGGGAAGCATAATCATATAAGTTGTTGCGACGCGCAACCCGATCCCACCGTACATAGTATATTCACCCTTATTTCCGCTTAACAACATAAACAACAGAGTATAAATAAATGTGTTGCAATGTGCAACCCGATCCCACCATATCACAATAATCACAATCACAGTTCACCCTTATTCCACCACAATCCACCCTTATTACACTTGTTGCGGCGTGCAACCCGATCCCACCGTGCAATATCAATTCACCCTTATTCCTCCTTAATATATCACCCTTATTTCACTTGTTGCGGCGTGCAACCCGATCCCACCATATCAATATCAATTACTCAGTAAGTACAGATATTTCATAATTCTATCACAAGACCCTTCACAATACTTAAACTTCAAACAAAAGCAAATGGGAAGCTTGTACACTATGAGAATTCACACAAGTAATACTACTCAGCAAGACCAATCCAGAATATACCATAAAAGCACCAATAAACTAGCTTAAGCAAATAATAGGAGACAATGAAGCTACGGAATAACTAATACATTCAACAAAGGGAAACGATGTCTAACAAGTAGCAATAAGGCATGGGAATACAAGGAAAACATGTAACAGTTAAGGCAGGGATAAAGGCAATATTAGAAGAATAGGAAAGAAACAGGCAAAAATAGATAAATTGGCGGTGCATAAGTACTCATCACCTCACATATACGCCGCTCACATGAATTTCATATAGCAAATAGGTCGAGGGTTCCTAATCACTCAAGTCAAAGTTAGACACAACACTTACCTCGCTCCATAGGTCACTCAATGCCCAATTACAACTTTTCCTCTAGAATCCACCTCCAAACCACTCATATCTATCCACAAACGACTCAATAATATCAAATATTTCTAAAGAAACCAATTACAATGCATAAATTTAGATTTTCCCAAGTCTTCCCCCAAAAGTCAAAAATCGACTCCGGACCCGCTTGGTCAAAACCCGTGGTTCGGACCAGAATCCATTCACCATTCACTCCTGAGCCCAATTATGTAATTTCTTTCAAAATCAAACCTCAATTGGAGGTCTAAATTCCAATTATGCAAAAATCCCTGATTCTACCCAAACCCTCAATTTCCACCATGAAAATCCTAGATTGTAGGTTAAAAATTCATGAAATGTGATAGATAATTGGAAGAAAGTGGTTTAGGATCACTTACCAATGTTTTGGGGAAGAAATGGTCTTGGAAAATCTCCTCTAGGGTTCTAGGATTTGAAAATTTGAAGAATGGGAGAAAAATCCCGTCTAAGTCTCATTTACCTAGCTGCAGATGTCGCAAATGCGACCTGGGCTTTGCAACTTGAGAAGCTCGCAAATGCGGAGGAAGCATCGCAATTGCGAACCCCTCACACTTCTGCACTTTTCGCAATTGTGAAGAAAGGTTTGCAAATGCGAACACTGGATGACCGCATATGCGATACAATCGTCACAAATGCGAAGACTACCTTCCCCAGACCAACTTCGCAAATGCGAAGGGTATTTTACAATTGCGAAACCTGCATGACCCAGCGTCTCTTTGCATTTGTGATGAGAAACTCGCAAATGCGAAACTCTCAGATGTAGCAATTGCAATGTCTGATTTATGCAAATGCGATATCAGAGGCCTGCAACAAGAACTGAAGCACACCAGTAAATTTTCTAAGTCCAAATCACTCTGTAGACTATCCGAAACTCACCCGAGCCCTCGAGGCCTAAACCAAAAGTGCGCACTAGTCCAAAAATATCATACGAACTTGCTCGCGCGATCAAATAGCAAATAATACCTAGAACTACGAATTAAACACCAAATGGAATGAAATTTTTAAGAAAATTTTGAAATTCCTATTTTCACAACCGGGCGTCCGAATCACGTCAAATCAACTCCGTTTTTCATCAAATTTCACAGACAAGTCATAGATATGGTGTTGGACTTATATCGGATTCCGAAACCAAAAATACGGACCCTTTATCCAAAAAGTCAAACTTTGGTCAAACACTTCAATTTCATTAAGCTTTCAACTTTCAAATTATCTCGGGTAGGGACTTTCGATTTTGATTCCGGACGTACGCCCAAGTTTCAAATCACGATATGGACCCACCAGGATCGTCAGAATACGAATCCGAGTCCGTTTACTAAAAATGTTGACCGAAGTCAACTCAGATGAAGTTTTTAGGCAAATTTCTTATTTTTATCAGTATTTAACATAAAACTTTCCAGAAAGGCGACCGAACTGTGCACACAAATCGAAGAAGGCTAAAACATGACTTTTAAAGGTTTCAGATCACAGAATTAGGTTTAATTAACAAGATGACCTATCGGGTTATCACATTGGCAATATAACAAATTATTCCTAAACTCTTTAGTACAAGCGCAACTTTGGAAAGAAGAAGTTAATTTCTTCTTGATATCTAAAAAAATCAAATATTGTGGACCACAAAAAAAGGTCAAAAAATTACTTAAAATGGACCGAAGGGAGTATAGTTTCTTTGAAGTTAAAGTTTATTATTAAGAGGAGGGGGGGGGGGGGGTTAATCGATGTGTATTAGATACTCAATAAGAATGGTAAATAAAGGAGGGAGTTGCATCCCAAAGCATGGTATTTTACTCATCAAATTGGAGTTGTTGCTTATCTATCACTATCTCTATATCTATATCTATATTTATATTTATATTTATATTATACTAAAAGCACGAAGACCTTTAACGAAATGTCTTTCACTTTTTTCATCCTTTGAAAATAGGTTTCACACTAGACAAAATAGTCATTTAAATTATTTTCCTAATATTTAGAATTAATCATTTTATTATCTCCCTAATATTTAGGAATTCGAAATTAATTCAACTTAATATTGAATGATATGAAAACCCTAAAAATAAGGTTAAGAGTTTTAGAATAGAAGGACTACAAAACATAATGAGTTAATTGAAAACGTAAAGAAAGATTTTAAAAAAAATTGAATTTAAATGCAAGGAAAGATTTTAAATATAAAATAGCTAAAAAAATCCACAGCTGAGCAATTGTCTGCTTTCTCCACAAATATGATTCAGTCTCGTTTTGTTAGTCTTAAATGAAGCAATTGAAGACCATGGAGCTATTAAGTATTTTGACAATTCTTTTGTAAGTGGTAGATGAATCACTTATCAGTTCTATTTTTTCTGTCGTTCTTCTTCTGCTTGTGTGCCATAGTTTTTTATTACAACAGAAGACCTCTTTTATTTTACAAGTATCATTATGAAACTTATTCATTCTTCTACCTCTTTTATTCAATTTGATAAATAAAATTCTCGTGGACGAAAAGACCTATAAAATATGTAAACTTAGCAAATTAATTATGTCTGTTCCTAAAACTTCTAGGAATTAACTTGCCTATTACAAGTTGAAATCATTAATAGATGCGCTATTGCTCCAACAATAATCTTATATAAGAATAAATTGTTGACGAGCAAACATTATATAAAACTCAACATCAAACTTTAGAAATACTTTTGTAATGACACATAATAATTGAACTTAAAAAATATATGGATTAATATATTATGTGATTTTTTTAGTTTATAATTATTAAACTAAGGTACACACGCAAAGCGTGTACCTTATAACTTGTTATATTAAAAGCACGAAGCCCCTTAGTGAAATGTGATTTATCTTTTTTATCCATTAAAAATAAATTTTATATTGGACAAAATTATCATTTAAATGAAATTCCTAATATTTAGGACCTTAAAATAATTAACTTTTACTTATTAAATTTTTCCTTATTTGATTATGTAAGAAGTTCTCAATCAAAATTTTACCAAATATAAACTTCTATCCTACTCAACTAACATTTCTTAATCATTAAAATTTTCGATCACTATTCTCTTGAATTAATTTTTAACTTTTACATATTGCCTCGGCAATCTTTAACTCTAAAGGGACTTCTTTTTTAGAAGGAAATAGAATTCTTATCTTTTTTTATCGAAAGGTAAATTTAGGAAAGTTAAAGTGGAAATTTATAATAGACTTAAAATATAAAATATTTAGTTCATCCAAAATTTGATATACTAACGCAATTTTAATTTTATCTAACACAGATTATAGTAAAATATAATTTATCCAACATAAATTTATCTTTTGAAGAAATAATTAGTTATTGAAGGCTAAATCTATGATATTAAAAGCATGAAGGCCCTTAACAAAATGACGTTCGCCTTTTTTACACTTTAAAATAGAGTTCACACTGGACAAAATAGTTATTTAATTATCTTCCTATATATAATATTAATCATTCAATTTACTTTCCTAATATTTAAAAATACTCATTTAATTGCTTTCCTGTTTAGGACCTTGATTTAGAAAAGTGAAAAACACATTCCTAAAATACCTACTATAAATAAATGAAAAAAACATGTTTTAGAGAAGGAACTAAAATGTATTCAATTCCTAAAATCTTAAGTTAGTTAAAAGAAAATATATATTTCAAGAAGGAATCAAATTATTTTAAATTCTAATATTTTCTATACATAAATAGTAAAGGACAATGCATTAAAAGGAGACTCTTAACTACTTTTGTTATAGGAAATTTTTCGGCAACTTTGTAAAACAAAAACGTAGGATCTATTTTTTTCTTTTTTCTTTTTAACTTTTCTGTTCTCTTATTACATTTTAAAATGTTATATTTTTACTTTGATCTATATATACATATATTATTATGTAATCATTTAGGAAGGGGTTAGGTGGAATGAGTTATTTTAGAGTGTTCCTACTTTCTCATATTGTGCATAAGTTAAAGTTAAATGAAAATCTCTGAGGTGAGAAGAAACGTAAGACTCAAAAAAAAGGATTAAATTGGGAGTGTCTAGCTGACGGTCTACGAAGATTATTGAAATACAGATCGGTTTACCTAGATTATAAGAGTGTATGGGTACATGCAAAATAAACTTGTTCTTTTTTGTATATATTTTTATTGATTAACACGATAGACATGTGCAACGCACGTACATTAAAACTAGTTATATTAAAGCACGAAGGCCCTTAACAAAATATCGTTCGCTTTTTTTACCCTTAAAAGAAATATTTTATATTGGACAAAATTATAATTTAAACTAATTTCCTATTATTAAGGATTTCTAAATCAACTAAAATCTTACTTAGTAAGTATTGCCTTATTTGAGCTAGAAAAAAAGTACTAATATTAGGATATTAAATCAATTAATTAATAACATAATTATTATACCTTATATAAATTATTTACTTACTTGAATTAATAAACCAAAATTATAATACATTCCATGTTGTTTTTCCTATTCTTTATCAATGAAGGAACTTTAGATTTTCTTATGAAATAAGAAATTGCATTACCATAAAACCTACTTGGACTATAGCAACGCACAAACGAAACCAAACTTAGTAAAGCGAGATTTATTTTCAGATAGTGAAATTCAATTAGTTCTTGTTCTAATTCTTCTTCTTTTTTTTTGCATGTGTTGGTTGGTTTATTCTATTTTTCCATGTAATTGTGGGAGTATATGAACTTATATATGTCTATTTATTGTTTTGGTGAAAATAGTTTAATCTGTCAAAGAGATGTCCAAAAGAGAACAATTAAACCAATATTACTGCAAGAGATACGGAAGCCTCAGTTATACTAAGGTAATTTTGATATTTATTTAATTATTTATTCATTCTTTTAGAGCGTTTTCTATGAAGAGTCGTGAACTATTTTCTGAGATTGTCTATTCAAATAATTTTTAATTTCTTTTTTTACCATCTTGAAATACAATTAGATATAAAATTTGATATGAACTCTCGGGTAATTGGTCTTAGATGTGTTAAAATCCCAAGTATATATGCATTTTGTGATTATTGGTGAGTAAGTTATTTCCTCTACTTATCGTGGAGACTTTTGAAGCATCTTTTTGTATATAAAGAAATTTTATCAATATAGTTCTTTTTCATGTAAATATATTTATAATTGTTACATTAAAAATACGACACAAATTCAATGGGTGATTCTAGCAATAGTTGTATTAGATGGTATTAGAAAGTAGCTAATTTGTTAATAGTACTTACTCAAGTCATCAGCATCAGTGAGCTTTATGAATTGGCAATCTATTTGTAAGCAATGGCATTATTACTTGATTTTTCAAATCCGACGATCCAAACTTAGATGATTTATAATAATTTATTTTAAAAAATTAATAATATAGATAAAAGAAAGCTATTAAGATTTTATACTACGCAAAAGAGTTATTTTATTTAAAAAGTTAATGAATCATAAAACTGAAATGAATTTCAAGTTGAATAGATTGAGCGAGATGAATGAGAACTACTACGACAAATTTTTTACCTTTATTAAGTTAGTTAAATAGGATCAACAATATCATTTTCAAAAATTTATATTTTCTCTTTAACTTTTATTTTATGACTCAAACACATTTCTCATATAATTTTTATGTGATTTTTAAAAGTTTATACTCATCGAGATGTGTACACGTGCAACGCGCGTACTTTAAATTTAATGTCTTGAATTTTGTGAATCATAATTAGTAGGTCTGGTAGCCTATTTTTCTTATAGGTTTGGGAAATTCATTATGATAATAGGTGTGGGAAACTATTGTTCTTGTTGGTTTAGGTATTACTTGGGATCTTTTATATACTATTTTTCCCGTTTATAGTGGAAAACTCTACTTGCTTATTGCTTTAGCCAAATATTGTTAAAAATTATCGTGCTATTTCTTCTTCTTTAGTTATTTTGTGATTGTGTGGTAGTTAACCAAACGATCATTTGCAACACAAACTTAGTGAAACAAAAGTTCTGCCATTAATCCCGAGCTTATCCGTCTCTACCATTGCTCTCCCTGTAAATGTGGTGGTAATTTTTGCATCAGTGGATGCAACGGCGGATGTAGAGTATAGTTATTGGATTTTCGGGAACTCAGTAACTTTTGCGCAGACTCTGTATTTTTATTAAAAAATTCATTAAATATCTATAAATATGTAATTGTGAACCCTGTTATTATTGTATATTAATTTGAGATTACAATAAGAACACATAAACTTCAAATCCTGGATGCGCGTGGATGTCCTGTGGTATTTAAGTATATCTTCAGCAATAAGTTTAGCCTTGTCATCGGATTCTAGATCATTCATCCTTAACTTCAACTGAGCTTTCAAAATGAAGCACAAGCAAGTTCAGTCACCAAAGAGTGAACTACCTTTAATCATATGGAGCAGCAAAATGAATAGTAGCAGCAGCGAGTATTTAATAGTACTTAATTTTGGCCCTAAAATATTAAAACACAATCTTAGACTTGCTTTTTCTATAACTGTGATTGGTACTCATCAATGACAATGATGCGTTCCGTGATCCTCGCATGTTTTTTTTTCCTTTAAATTTACAAATTGCTGTTGAAGGAGTCTTGAAGCGATAGTTAAATTGTCCTTATGTGACTTATAAGTCATGGCTCGAGCCGTGGAATCAGTTATTCATGCTAGCGTCAATGTGGGCTGCCAACATCCGCATCTCCTTGGGTTACGATCCTTTCACAAACCCTGCGTGAACACAAGATGCTTTTATGTATGGATCGAGCTGCCCTTAAAAAAAAATGATGCAATTATCGTCTGGCCATTATTGAAATTCATGACTTGCTAAATTTTGGATTCAGGAATATCAAGGGAATCGTTTAAACGTCCAACACTATTGGATTTTTCTTATAAAACAGAAGGTTTATACTTTATAAAATCCCTCGTAATATATTATAGTATGTTACGTAGAAGACTTCAGTAAATAATTATTTTTCATTAAAATCTCGGAAATCACAAAATTAATGTCTATTTATTTCTTTAACGCATGCAGATTTTATTCTAGCTGATCTTAGTTTTTCCATACTTCAATAGGATTTGTTTATGAGCGTATGTTAAGAATCCTTTCATATATAATTTATTCTTTATATAATTTTTGCTACTATTTCAATTGGATTATATGTCTAATGCATAACTATTGTGCCCAGTGACTGCGAGGGTTTAACCACACCAAGAATCGTGCATACACCTGATAGTGGCGGAGCCAAATTTATTTCCAAGAAGATTCAAAATATAAACGCATAATTCATTCTTGGTTGTGCTAAGAAAATTGTACATATCTGATGTATATACATAAAAATAATTTTATATTATATGTATAATATATAATTTTTCGGCGATGGAACTCCTTGCGTTCTCTAACTCCGGTCCTGTTCACTGGCATTTCGGCAACGAACTTTAAAGAAAAGATAAACCTATCATGAAAAATCCTTTTCAAGCTGGATAGCTAGAATTTGGCTCATTTCCATTTCAAAGATACTTGAATTCAATGATTCATCATTCAACATATCGTCAATTCTAAAACGGCTGAAAGCACATTTTCGAGGTACTCTTATTCCTTGTGACTTGTTTATGGGAAAACATAAGAAAAACTTATCCTAACTTTGAGAAAAAAAATCCTTAAATGATTACAAAAGATGAAACAGATTTTATCATAGTAAGACACAAAAGATATCCACTTCAAAGTGAAAATAACGGCGAATATTGGGCATGGAAACCACATGTTCTTTATTTATAAAAGTTTAAGGATATAGGCTTTTCCTTTCATCATTGTCATGATTTTTGCTAGGGTTGGAAAGGATATTAGAATGTCGCTATTTGAATGGACGGTTGTATTTTCATAAGGTCTTAATTAGGCGATGAGGATCCTCATCTACTCAACATTAATACGTATATGTAAAAATAATTTAGTAAATGTTATAATAGAGGTGTGTAAATTAACTCCACTTAGAAAAGGGTATCATCGCCTTTGCCGTTTGTATTACATTGTGTGCTGATGTTAGTCTAAAAATCTATATTTTTACATGTAAATTGCCTTGAATTATGCCTCTACCTTATTAAATTTAATGCGAATACTTGTGACTTGAGTTTAACAATGATGTTTTTATGTGTAGGGCTCAATCGTAGGTAATATGGAAGGATTGTGCATAAATTGAAGCTAAAATGAAAGAATTTAGAGGAGTATGGTTTTTGGTGTACAGGTTTGAGCCAAACATAGTTCAAAATGCAAAAATACATCATTACACATAGTTGGGCGCCCAACTTTGCGCCAGGCGCAATTCAAAACGCCGAAGTGGAAATTTTTTCCTATTTCGACTAGGACTTGGTAGTTTCAACCCTACACACCTATAGAAGGGGTTCTAAACGTATTTGTTTAGAGAGGGAGACAAGTTTCGAATGAAGAATGAAAAATGCCCTGCCCTATCAAGCACCTACTCCTATCAAAAAGCGAGACAACAAAATATATATCTCCAATCAAATCTTTTTACCTTTGTTTCTAGAAAGAAACGAATTTGGAGAAATTTTAGGGATCACAATAGCCATTATGCTACGCCCCAATGTTGTCAACGAACAATCATCTTGTTTTACTACTATATGTATTTTTTCGCATTGTCTTCCCTCACCGACGAATATCGTACTTTCCTCTTAGAATATCCCTGTCCCCCAATCCCTAGTTGTGCAGGTACAACCCAGAAGCTTCCTCTTTCATATTGGGAACCCCATTGGAACTTACCCTCTGGGAGCCCTTCTTTCTGGAAACGTCGAACCGGGTATTCCCGATGATCTTCTCCTGGTCAATTGCTTGGGGTTTCGGACAATTGCTCTCTTTTTTAGTAGTATCAAGATTATTGGAGAGGCAAGAAGGTCACAGGAACACTTGGAAGCAACGAATCACAAGAGTTTTCTCTCCGTTCTTCCTTCATCTGTAGTTTAACGCTCTTAATTATTATCATGATTATTAGTATGGTTATGAGTAGCTTAACTCTTTTATCTAGGGTTTATGGAAACTTTTGGAGGATTATTTTCTGTTGCGTTTAATATAATTTTGCCGTTGCATTTTCTCGACTTGTTCAACTATGTGATTATCTTAGTTGATTGAACGTCCCTTAATTGACTGTGCCTATTTAATGTGTATTTCTTGAAAAAGAGTACATATTTAGGTAGTTGTAGAACAACATCACTTCTAACGTATGTGAGTAATCAACACCAAGGATTTAAGGGTGGGATTAAGAATAACGAAACCTTGGTGCGATCTTAGTGAACGCTAAACTAGTGCCAGCTAGCGTAGCCCGGAAGAATATGTCTACTAAATTATGGTAGTTGCTCGGAACAGAATTAAGACATCCAAAGTACTCACGATCGATTGATAATACTTGGCCGAATTTATAGGAAATGTAGCGGGGAGAATTTCGAAAATTGGGGAAATCGTAACTCTAGACCTCCTTAATCTTTGTATGCGGTAGAAATCGGGGCCACTCAATTTTACTATTTGATCGAGACTAGGACGTTGCATCGAAGAGATGAGGTAATGAGTTTGAGATCGAAGTCTTTTTCTAGATCGAGGTCGGTACCAATCGAAGCCAAGGGATATTGATTCCGAGTAATATCGGGGATAGCTTAGTAAAGGAAGAGCGTGATATCTATGATTGGTAGAGGATCGTAGTGTGAATTTTGGAACGGATCAAATCAGAAGCAGTTAATTAACTGATTATACATATTTCTACTGTAATTAGAGTTATAACATAAATAAAATTCCTCTATTATATAAGTGTAGTTCTAATCATTCGTAATGATCATATTTGACTGAGAAAAAAGCAATACAACTCTTTCTTCATTACTCGTGTTCTTGTTCATCAGTTATTCCATTTTTACTTTTTTTCACTTACCAGTTCGATGGTATTGACTCGAGGATGAAGCTTTGTTTGAACACTGGTTTGATTTACTTGTAGTTCAATTCCGCCATTTACTTTTATATTTATCAATTGGTATTGAGTGAAATCACATATCCTTAAAACCATAATATAAGTTTAATTGTTATCCAAAATTTAGGGAAAACAGTTTGGCACTCACCGTGAGGCTAAGGATAATAGTGATTATTCAATATTGATTTCGATAACACAATACTTTACGCTTGTCCTCGTCAAGTATTTTTGTTTTCAAGATAAAATATGTCAAACTCACAAACAACACCTACACATGGTGATAATGGCCTCGGATTTCACAGGGAAAACGACAATGTAGCTTCTCCAAGGGTCGAGGTGCCACACGATGATCCTGAGGGAGAGCCGATCGCCAATCTAGTCGATGTCAGTTCGCATATCGCTCTAAATGCGAATTTAGGCGCGGACCCCGAAGGGAGGGTACGCAGAGAAGGCCGATCTGGTGGTCGAGGTACACAGGGCGCAGGAGATGGAGGAGTCAGCCTCCAAGTGATATTCGAGATGCTACAAGCTCAACAAGCCGTTATTGCACAACTACAAAATCAGCATCGAACGCGAGTGGGGTCAAACCAGAAGCCGCCCACCGGACCGAGCCAGTACCAGAAAGGTCAAATGCTAGTAAATCGGGGACTGACCCTGCAATAATGAAGATGCTCTAGGAACTCACCAAACGATTTGAATTGGGAGAGAAGAAAATTGAGGCAAATGATAAGAAAGCAGAAACGTACAACTCCGGGTTGACCAGATACCGGGGGCAGCGCCAATTTTGAAAGGGATGGATTCAAAGAAATATGTACAGAAGCCGTTTCCTCCGAGTGCGGCTCCAAATACCATTCCCAAGAAATTTTATATGCCAGAAATCCCTAAGTACAATAGGACCACCGATCCCA
The DNA here is from genome assembly GCA_005239525.1 of Nicotiana knightiana. Classification (NCBI taxonomy): domain Eukaryota; kingdom Viridiplantae; phylum Streptophyta; class Magnoliopsida; order Solanales; family Solanaceae; genus Nicotiana; species Nicotiana knightiana. Next base: position 95,170 of record ML384239.1, on the reverse strand, counting down.
ACGAGCATGTCACCTCCTATACATGTACCATCAAGGGTAACAATTTGGAAGATGATGACATCGAGTCTGTTCTATTGAAGAAGTTCAGAGAGACTCTATCGAAGGGGGCTATGATTTGGTACCATAATCTACCGCCAAATTCCATTGACTCATTCGCCATGCTTGCAGATTCTTTTGTAAAGGCACATGCCGAGGCCATAAAGGTTGGGAAGGAAATCAGATCTTTTCAAAGTAAAACACAAGGATAACGAAATGCTTAGGGAGTTTGTATCTCGGTTCCAAATGGAACGCATGGAGTTGCCACCGGTCACAGATGATTGGGTTGTTCATGCCTCCACTCTGGGGTTGAATGAACGAAGTTTGATGCGTCACGTCAACTGAAGCAAAACTTGATTGAATATCCTGCGATAAACTGGGCCGACGTACATAATCGGTACCAGTCAAAGATTAGAGCCGAAGATGAACTATTGGGAAACCCTACTGGTTCCATATATCCGAACATGACCGCATGCAGAAACTAGAGAGATATCGATAGGGAACCTTGGTCGAACAGAGACCGATATCAGCCATACAACGCAAATCGCATGAGCAGCTGTCCCGGATGCAATTCCAGCCGAAATGATCGAAGGACCGTTCGAGGACAGAGTTCTCAGGGACTTATGAGAAAAAATGGTTTTGATAAGCACGCCGATCCACAGAGGCACCCCGATTATCGGAGTATAGCTTCAATATCAATGCATCAGGTATTATATCGGCAATTGGGAGAATCAAAGATACTAGATGGACCAGACCTATACAAACGGATCCTTACCAAAGGAATCCCAATCTAATGTGCAAGTATCACAACACACATGGTCACAAAACCGAAGATTGTAGGCAACTGAGGGAGGAGGTAGCCCATCTATTCAATGATGGCCACCTTCGAGAGTTCTTAAGTGATCGAGCCAAAAACCATTTAAGATAAAGGGACGCCAACAGGAAGAGCCACAACATATGATCTATATGATCGTCGGCGGGGTCGATATTCCACAAGGGCCCGTGTTCAAACGCACTAAAGTATCAACTACTAGAGAAAAATGGACCCGAGATTGCATGCCAGAAGGCGTCGTATCATTCAACAATGAGGAAGCAGAAGGAATTTCTCAACGCCACAATGACGCTCTTGTAATCTCTATCCTTATGAATAAAATTCAAGTTAAGCGTGTTTTAATCGATCCAGGTAGCTCGGCAAATATCATCCGATCGAGGGTCGTGGAGCAGCTCGGCCTGCATGATCGGATCGTACATGCAAATCGAGTCCTGAATGGTTTCAACGTGACCAGCGAAACAACTAAAGGCGAAATCATTTTACTGGTGAACAGCTGGAACAATACATGAAACCAAATTCCATGTAATCGAGGGCAACATGAGGTACAACGCCCTACTCGGGAGGTCCTGGATTCACAACATCTTTATATTTGTAATAACCACTTCGTCTTTTTTATAAGGCATAGTTGGACGTGATCATGTACATTTCAGATGTCCAGTTATAAGCATTTGGGAATGTAAATTCAAATATTTCACAGTTGGTAAAGGATTAAGTTATAGTCTCATTTTATGTGATCTTACACCATCATCAGCACGCTTTCATAGCCTAAGCTAAAGTCAATAGTCAGTTGCCTTGGGGAGATAGGTAGGACGGAATACTGCGTTTTCATTAGGTTTTCTTTAATTTTTCAGTGGAGAAGTTCGTGAAGTTTAGCTGCTGGTGTGATAATGGAGGTCAATATCAATTCAATGATTACTCATTTGAGGAATATCTACTTGTTAAGTGAAAAAATAGATAGGGACGCTCGCTTAGCACTATAGGCACTTGGCATTTGGCGGAAGGATGTGATTTTGGAGAAGAAAGTAGTGTCCACCTATCAATTACTCTTAGGTGAAGTTGAAAAGTACGTGGGCAGAAAATAGAGAAATAAGAATGGTCCGGGGTCGGTGGTCATAATCACATGACACATATGACATATTCTAACCTGTCACTTTCTTTCTTCTTCAATGACTTTTTAGACCTGTTTTGGACTGTGAAGCATGAATGCTGCCCCAAACCCCACATCCCGACTCCCTATCTTCCTACCATGACATTTTTCTCAATACTCCCTCCATCCTCCAGCCCATTTTGTGAAAGTGTTATGGCTTGTTTGGCTAATTTCTTTTTTTTTTTGGGTCAAAAATATTTTTTTTGGTCAAAAGTAGTTTTGGCCAAAAATTAAGGTGTTTGACCAAACTTTTGGAAGGAAAAAAAGTGTTTTTGAGGAGAAGCAGAAACAGAAAAAAGTATGCTTATTTCCAAAAGTACTTTTCTGAGAATCACTTTGGAGAAAAATACACTTAGAAGCAGTTTTCAAAAGCTTGGCCAAACACTAATTACTGTTCAAAAGTGCTTTTGGAGCAAAAATTAAGGTGTTTGACCAAGCTTTGCCAAAAGTGCTTTTTTTTTTTTGCCAAAAGTGCTTTTGGCCAAAAATTAAGCTGTTTGGCCAAACTTTTGGAAGGAAAAAAAGTGCTTTTGAGGAGAAGCAGAAACAGTTTTTGAGAAACAGAAAAAAGTATGTTTCTTTCCAAAATCACTTTTGAGAAAAATACACTTAGAATCAGTTTTCAAAAGCTTGGCCAAACACTAATTACTGTTCAAAAGTGCTTTTGGAGCAAAAATTAAGGTGTTTGACCAAACTTTTGGAAGGAAAAAAAGTGTTTTTGATGAGAAGTTGTTTGTGTTTGGCTAATTACTGTTCAAAAGTGTTTTTCAAATTAATTAGCCAAACACAAACAACTTCTCATCAAAAACACTTTTTTTAAAAGTACTTTTGAGAAAAACACTTTTCAAAATAAGCTGATTTTAGAAGCTTGGTCAAATAGGTTATTAACCACTTGAGGAGTGAAACATTTTATTATTATTATTATTATTATTATTACGATTTCTCAAGCTTTATATATATATATATATATATATATATATATATAAAGCTTGTAATTGTTTCATACATTATAACATTTTTTTGTTCTTTAGGTTTTTCAAGAACTAGGTAGCATTCAGTTGCTACTCAATGATTCCATCAAGTCTGTGTTACAGGCAATTGATGCTAAGGTTTCATTCGAAATATATTCATTTTGTANTATATATATATATATATATTTTAGAGATATATTAGAGATCTCTCTCCAGATTTTAATTCATTACATCGACTTTACGATATTACATTTACCTCCCTTATTTTGATTTTATTGGAACAATTCTTTTAAACTATTTATAATTAATATAAACTGATTATAATTTAGATTACCCTTTTTAATATCAACACCAATTGTACAAATATCTTTTCTAAGAAACTACAACACGAATTTTAACTCTTGCTGTTTAAACTTTCTATATTTAAATTCAATACAAGATTTGAGAACTTGTTTCCAGAGTGTTTGCACTTGCTTTGTCTGTCAATTTTGTGTTTAGGCGTTAATTTACCAATACATAGGATGCTTTATTTCATGATAAATAGAAGACAGGTTTTATAAATATATCCGTAGATTTTTCTGTTATTCTCAAGCAAATCATTTATTTTAAGGGGATTCTATAAAAAAAGATGTTTATATATCCAAATTAAAATAAAAAGAATATTGAAGTTATTTGATCAATTCTCTGAAATTGATAACTGTGTTCTTATGCGGAAGGAGAAGAAAAGAGAAGAAGAGTTTAGAGAGAAGTTAGACAGAGAGAGAGTGGAGAGTATAGTGAATTCATCTTTCTTTTCATTATATGTAAAAATTCATACATTACAGTATATATACAATTGGTTAATCATCTAACTTATTAACTAACTAATGAAAGATTAACTAACTAACAATAATTTGGAAGTGTATCTAATTAACGATAATATGAAGTATATGAAAAGGCTAAACTACTCTTATTAACAACTATTAAGTTACCCCTTTCTCAACACTCCCCCTCAAGCTAGGAGGTGAGAAAATGTTTAGAACTCCTAGCTTGGACAGATGTTCATGTTGCATTCTGGTAAGCCCTTTGGTAAGAATGTCTGCAGGTTGATCCTTGCTAGGAACATATTTTGTTACTATCAAACCTTGAATTATTCTTTCTCTTATAAAATGACAATCTATCTCTATGTGCTTGGTTCTTTCATGATATACATGATTGACTGCAATTTGAATGGCAACTTTGCTATCACTGTATATCTCAATAGTTACAGATACTTCAATGCCTAGTTCTTTCATTAAGCTTTGTAACCAGATGAGTTCAGCTACTGTGGCTGCAATATTTCTATATTCAGCTTCTGCAGAGCTCCTAGAAACTGTAATTTGTTTCTTCAATTTCCAAACTATTAAGGAGTCTCCATATTTAATTAGTTACCCTATCACTGATCTTCTGAAAATAGGACAAGCTGCCCAATCTACATCACAATATGCAGTGATATTGCTATTAGTTGAGCTAGATAATAGAACTCCTCTTCCAGGTTGGTTCTTGATGTATTTCACAATTCTCCTAGCAGCTTCCATATGAGACTTTTTGGGTTGTTGTAGAAATTGACTGAGAGTTTGTACACTGAAAAATATATCAGGTCTGGTCATTGTAAGATAAAGCAGTCTACCTATCAATCTTTGATAAGAATTGATGTCAGCTGGAGGATCATCCACTGGATGGCTTTTATAGTGATCATCATATTTCTCTTGTTGTCAGTTTTGTATTGTTATCTAAAGGAGTGGCAATAGGTTTAGCAGAACTTAATCCAATTTCTGAAATGAGTTCCAGTGTGTATTTCCTTTGATGTATTAATATTCCTTGTTTTGATCTTGCAAACTCAATGCCCAGAAAATATTTTAGCTCACTTAAATCCTTCATTTTAAACACCTGCTGTAAGCTGTTTTTTTGTTTCTTCAATCAGCTTCAAACTATCACCTGTTATTAACATATCATCAACATAAATCAATACCAAAGTAACACCATCAGAAGTCTTCTTCATAAACAGTGAGTGATCAAACTGACTTTGGTTGAACCCAGACTTTAATATAGCTTCAGTCAGCTTTGCATTTCACTGTCTTGGAGCTTGTTTTAAGCCATATAAGGATTTGATGAGCTTGCATGCTGGATTCTTCTCCCGTTGGATCTTAAATCCTTGTGGAAGTTCCATGTATATCTCATCATATAAATCTCCTTGTAGGAATGCATTATATACATCCATATGGTGTATATGCCAATGTTCTTTTGCTGCAATTGCTAACACTATTCTTATAGTTTTCATTTTAATAACTGGTGAAAATATTTCTTGGTAATCAATTCCTTCCTATTGACTATATCCCTTTGCTACTAATCTAGCTTTAAACCTCTCAATTTCACCCGTGGCTTTATATTTAATTTTATAAATCCATTTACAACCTATTGGTCTTTTTCCTTTAGGCAGAGAAACTATTTTCCATGTGTGATTGTTTTGTAATGCATCAATTTCTGCTTTCATAGCTTTTACCCACCTAGAGTCTTTTATAGCTTCTGTGTAACTTGTTGGTTCAGTCACACTTGATGAGGTTGTAATGAAGGCTTGATAAGATGATGACAAACCTTCATAGCTGATATACTTTGATATAGAATAAGGTAACTCTTGATAAACATTAAGAGATACAAAGTCTCTTAGCCATATAGGTGGTCTTTTTTCTCTATCAGACCTTCTATTCCCATTTTGAACTATTTGATTTGTAGTCTGCATGTGTTCTGTATCAACTCTCTCAGACTCTATGTTTTGACTTTCTCGGTGTAGGTTGTCTATAACTTGATTTACTTTCTTCATTAACCTCCTGACTATCATGTATGTGTTCAAGAATGACCTCAAATTCTGTTTCCACACCATTGTTTGCATTTTGAACTAAACTCTGACTATGTATCTGAATAGTATCAAATACAGAACTTTGAAAATCTTGTAATTGAGAGTTAGAAACTGGGAATATAGGTATTGTCTGGTCTTCTTTCCTTTTGAAAGGAAACACATCTTCTCTGAACACTACATCTCTATTGACAAAAAATACCATATTCTGTATATCATATAGGATATATCTTTTTTGATTTTCAGAATATCCCATATGAACAACAGTTTAGTTCTTGAAGATAACTTGTCATATTGATTAACTATCTTTGCATAACACAAATAACCTAGCACCCTTAGATAAGTATATGATGGTTGTTTTTTATATAGATTTTCATAAGGAGTCTTATTGTTGATAACTGTACTTGGAAGTCTATTTATCAGATAAACAGCAGCAATTACACAATGACCCCAAAATCTTATAGGTATTCCAGCTTGGAACATAATTGCCCTGGTGACTTCTAAAATATGTCAGTGCTTCCTTTCAGCCACTCCATTCTGCTGAGGAGTGTAAGCACATGAATTTTGATGCATAATCCCATGATTTTTGAACATAGTACTACACACTGAGTTTATAAACTCGGTACCATTATCAGTTCTGACAATTCTAATAACTTTGTCAAACTGAGTTTTGATGAAAACCACAAATTGTTGTAACAGAACACACACTTCTGATTTTTGTTTTAGCAAAAACACCCAAGTCATTCTTGAAAAATCATCTACTATAGTTAAGAAGTACTTATTTCCATCATAGGTAGGAATCTTATAAGGTCCCCATAGATCCATATGCACTAAATCAAACTTGCTTACAGTTTTAATACTACTAACAAGAAATGGTAGTCTTGACTATTTAGCACAAGGACAAACTATACATTATTTTATTGTATCAGCTATAACATCTTTTTCACTGTGAAGCAACTTTGTAAGAACTGAAGATGAAGCATGACCAAACCTCTTGTGCCAGAGATATACTTCTTTTGTGTCTTTAGTTCCAGCTGTAACTGATAAAGCTGTACCAATAGCTTGCCTTTCTAGAATATAGAGACCATCTTCTTCTCTACCAATCGCCCTCACCTTCCCATTGAAGAGTTCCTGAAATACACAAAAATCAGAAAAAAGGCTGCTGAGCACTGTAGTTCCTTTGTCAGTTTAGAAACTGATAATAAATTGAATTTAAATGATGGAACAAAAAACACATTTGTAATAGGGTGTCCTTCTGATATGGTACTGGCTCCAACATGAGTCACATATGAGATATCCCCATTTGGCATGAAAATCCTCTTTGTTTTTTCAGACTCAGTCACAATGGATTTAGCATATTCAAACTAGCTATCATGTGGTTTATAGCTCCTGTATCAACTATCCATTCTTGAACACTATTAGCTACCATCAAAGCACAACTAATACCTGTTGTGTTGGCTGCAGGTGTTGACACTTTATTTGAAGACTGACTGGTTCCAGATTTGTTCAGATTGAGAAGTTGCAAGATCTGATCATACTGTTCTTTTGTAAATGTAGAACCAGTCATCTGATTCAATTGATTAAAATTGAGTCAGTTTGTTGAGCCTTTGTCCTCAGTGCCTTGACTTATGTTCATATTAACACTTTGTAAAGGACCTCTTGAATCATTGAAATTACTATTTGTCTGTTATACCACATTATCAGTTATGACACTGTAAGCAGCATTAGATCTTGCTCCCCCTTTCTTCTTAGGTCTATATTCAGGTGGATATTCCACTAGTTTGTAGCAATTTTCTTTGCTATGTTCTTTAAGTTTACAGAAGTCACATTGAACATTGAAATTTCTTTTAAACCTTTGATTTCCTGTAGATCTTGAATGCATCACTGCATCAAAACTGCCAGATATCATTGCAGGATTTGCACCTAGAACTCCTGTAGCATTTGATATTGACTTTTGTCCTTCATCACTCACAATCATAGCATATGCTTGATTAACTGTAGGCACAAGACTTCTCATTAAAATCTGACTTCTTGCTTGAGCATATGAATCATTAAGCCCCATTAAAAACTGGTACAACTTCAGTTTTTGAAGATACACTACAAAGTCTTTAGACTTAGGACAATCACAACCTGGAGCAGGCACAAAGGCTTCAAATTCCTCCCACATATCCTTAACTCTTGAATAGTACACAGAAACAGACATAGTTCCTTGAGACAGAGTTGAGATTTCTTTATGCAAATTAAAAGATCTTGAATCATCTACTTTGTTAAATCTTTCAGAAAGATCTTCCCAAACTACTTGAGCACATGATGCATACATAATACCTCATAGAATATTTTTTGATACAGAATTCATAATCCAAGAAAGGACAATTGCATTCACTCTCTCCCAATGATTCCATAACAATTCTGGAAATTTTTCTTTCTTACACGAACCATCAGTTAGACCTAGTTTATTTCTTCCTAATAATGCTACACGCATAAATCTATTCCAGATTGCATAATTCTCAATACCTGTGAGTTGAAATGATATGATCTGAATGCCGCTCACATCGGCTGGAGAGAGGAAGAGAGGATGATTGTAGTCAACTCCAATTGGCTGATTTCCAGTTCCAATGGACGAATTACCAACTCCAGTAGTTGTTTGATCTCTTGCATGTGATTGCAGACCAGATCCATGACCCAGACCTTGTTCGTTCTCCATTGACAAGAATTCTCAAGAATTTCAAATTGTTTGTTTCTGAATTTTACACGATCGATTACACGAGCTAGAGTTACAAGCTCTTAGGCTCTGATACCATGAATTTATTTGATCAATTCTCTGAAGTTGATAACTGTGTTCTTATGCGGAAGAAGAAGAACAGAGAGGAAAAGTTTAGAGAGAAGTTAGAGAGAGAGAGAGTGGAGAGTATAATGAATTCATCTTCGTTTCATTAATTGTAAAAATCCATACATTACAGTATATATACAATTGGTTAATCATCTAACTTTTTAACTAACTAACGGAAGATTAACTAACTAACAGTAATTAGGAAGTGTATCTAATTAACGATAATATGAAGTATATGAAAAGGCTAAACTACCCTTATTAACAACTACTAAGTTACCCCTTTCTCAACAAATATTAAAGGGAAAATTGATTAAGTTATAATTACATTATATTAATGATAAATAGATTAAAAGAATTAGTACAAAGAAAACAAAACAGGGAGGTAAGCGTAATATTATAAACCACGCGAAAAGTAAGTGCAATAAAGGAAAACCTAAAGAGAGTTCTGTAAAATTATCCTTAAATTTTAATGTTAAAGAACTTGAATAACCTATGTCCGAATTCATATTAAAAATTAGATCCCCTCACATCAATATAGTCTGATAAATGGAGTAACATTTATGGAGACGGATCATCCGCAATTTTGGGAAGTGCGACTAGTGTGTTTGTATTTCTTTTTCAGAGATGTTTTTATCAATAATTTGGACTTTCTTTTTTAATTTAAGGGAATTTACATTGTCTGAGTACGAGCAAGATATAAATTTATCCTAACAAATATGTCAGGTATTGGAAATGTTTACCTAATTTCCAAAATTTTGTTCAATATCAAACGCGAATATATTTGGTCTTTGGAAAACATTTTCAAAAACAATTATGAACCGATCATTAACACGTTTGCCTTAGAAAAAGCTTATTATTTCTTGAGCTAACCCATAACGTGGAACACAACTGAAGACGATGACTTAAACGAGAAAAGAATTACATTTATTGATTCTAAAATTACATTTTCAGTTCGAATACAACAATATAAAAAGACTGCGTTGACTATAGATCCATCCCCTTTAACCCTGTTACGTTGCTCCATAAGAGACGCCAATTCTCATGATTTAGGAGATATAGGTGCTTTTCATGCATGGAACTCGAATTAAATTCCCCACGTGCTGTTGTTAAAAGAAAATGGATATAGGAAACAAAACATGAAAAAAAAAAAAAAAAAAAAAAAACTAAATTATTACTCGAGTTTAGTTGACATAAAGGTTAAGGTATACTGAGGCAAATTTATAATTTAAACTCGAACGGTTCGATGTATAAGGTTTCTATTAGCACATATGTAATATCTCTTGAAATATATATAAAATTTTTATATGTATATTATATTTCACGTCGAGAATATTGAGTTCGAATGAATTCATAAGGGCATAACTGAGGAGCTACATCCGAGACCGAGGGTATGCAATGATCGATGTTTGAAGAACTGGAATAATGTTCGATAACAAACTTTGAATAGGAAAACAAATTTATTTTTATTTTAAGCTGCCATAAAAAAAATTACACACCTAAATGACATGATTTATATTTTTCTTTCTGCAGGGGAAATATATGTCAAATCAAATGACTATTTTTATCAAGTAACAGAAGAATAACTCGGATTAGGAGTATATTAAGCCTGTTTGGCCAAACTTTTAAAATCAGCTTATTTTGAGAAGTGTTTTTCTCAAAAGTACTTTGGTGAGAATCTGTGTTTGGCTATTTAATTTGAAAGCACTTTTGAACAGTAATTAATGTTTGACCAAACTTTTGAAAACTGCTTTTAAGTGTATTTTTCTCAAAGTACTTCTCAGAAAAATGCTTTTGGGAAGAAACTATTTTTTTCTGCTTTTCTTCAAAAATACTTTTTTCCTTCCAAAAACTTGGCAAAACACTTCAATTTTTGGCCAAAAATTCTTTTAGTCAAAAAATAACTTTTGGCCCAAAAAAAAAAAGCTTGGCCGAATAGATTATATATCTCTTTGAAACCCAATAAGTAGTAACCACATGTCCGTCAAATAAAATATAGTTGAACAATTAATTAATTTTTGCTTCCTCTCTTGTAAAGATGCTCAACATTGCGGCAACAATCGAAGACCAAAACCATATAAGTCTAACCGACCAGCTATATGAGTTTAGTCAATGAACAAATTCATTAGTAGTTAACAACAGAAATAAATAGCCTTGACTAAGAAAGATAATGTCATTCTATTCAGCTTGAACTTCTTATGTTCATACTTTAATTATTAATTATAATGAAATGCACGTATGTGTATTTAATTTATCTCTCTCTATATTATTGAGTTGCATGAGCTTTTACCCATAATATATATAACCAAATAAATACTACCTCGCTTCCCTATGATATGTTTTTTTTTCCTTTTAAAAAGAAGAAAAACTTTACATGCAATTTAAGAAAAATATATAATAACTTAATTATTTTCTTGAACTTTAATCATTACAACATTTGTCTAGACTATATATTCTATTGAACATCTCATTCCATTGATATTTATTAATTGGAACAGTAGTTAGTACAAACTGGGCTTGAGATTCAAAGACACATGTTTGAGTGGTCTCTTGAACTCAACTTGGTATTTTAGTATTTACCCACAAAAATGTACAGTTGAATTCAATGACGAAGCCAGAAATATTTTTAAAGGTGTTTAAATTTGACATAACTAAAAGAAAATTTATGATAAAGGGTGTTCAATATATATTTTATACATCTAAAATCAGTATTTCACTTATATACACAGCTCGTAATATTTCGGTGAAGGGTGCTCAATTGACCACCCTGTGTAAAAGGTGGCTTCGCCCCTGGTTGAATTTATAGCGTGATTTATAGACAAGCGAATCGATTTGATCCAAAAATGATAAAGAAATGAGAATAAAAATAAGATCAACGATTGAAATTAAAGAAAATAGCAAGCCTGATTTTGAGCTCGGTCTTTCTAGAGCAAAAGCAGAAGCAAAGATAAAACTGTTTAGCTTGAACGTGAAATAGTATATTAAAGCTTTTTGTGCAAAATATGTCATGTTCTACAAAGGTATTCAATCCTGCTATTTATAGCTATCCTTAGGGGGACAAGATCCTAAAATCAAGCTCCTCTTGAATGACAATAAAAATGCCATTGATGGATGCATAACGGCTGGTCTTTGAATGCAGATATTCTCCTTAACGATGACGAGCTTGAAACACACAATTAAATATGCCCGCTAGTCGACATCCTATCCATAGGGATTAGGTTTAAACAGTAATATTATAGTTTGTACCTAGATTGCTATCCAAGATGATCAATAATTGAGAATTAAAACAAAAAAATAAACTAAGAAGCTAGAGCTAATTGACTAATGACAATCGAACAAAAGTAAGCAAAGAAGATATAAATGGGAGAAGAAAGAGGTTATTGGATAGGTGCAAGATAATTTTCTAGGATTTAACTCTAGTTAATTCACTTATAATGTTCAAGTGAGTCTCTCGAATTCACTCAATTATTAGTTCAAACGTCTAGTAGAAACTTCTCTCTCGATTAAGTTTCAACCTCACAAGATGAACTAAACTAAACTCGGTGAAGATATCCACAAATTAGTAGTGAATTGGTCTTTAGGAGAACCTCTTTCAATTATCCTCCTAACTAGGTTTAATCAATGATTCAACTAGCCTTTTTTGATTACTAAGAAGAATTAATGAATTCAACCAACAAGATGATGCAAAGATATCACAAAGTTATGCCTCTCTCAGTTACATGAACATGTGAATATAACAATTAAAAAATCTAAAATGATTCAATGTATAAAAACTAGAGTTAATATCCACAAACAATCATCAATACACCAAATCCATCAAACCCTAAAGAGAACTACACCATATATATGGAGCAATACATCACAATTATGTTTAAAGTAAAGAAAAACATAAAACGATCCAAACTCTTGTCTTGAGTGAGGATTGAATGATGAATTCCTTGTGCTTTCGCTTCTCCATCTCCTTTTTAGCCTCCTTAGGTCTTAGATGTGTCATAAGTCTCAAAAATAATATTTTTCCATGTATATATACCAAATAGGGTCGGGCCCAGACGAAAACACTTTTTCCTGCACAAAATAGGAAAAATACTCTGTAAAATTTGTACAGGTGCGCCGCATGCGGCGACGCGCCATGCGAGGCAATAGTGGGGAAATCCAGAGAGTTGATTTCTGACAGACAACATGATTTTGTACAGGTGCGCCGTGCTACGCGCCGCAGGTGTGTTGGTTTCTCAGAGTACGCAGGTGTGTTGTTTTCTCAGAGTACGCATTTTTCTTTATTTTTGATATCCAGACGTGGTTTTCTACCCCCAAATGCGAACCCGGCTTAATCCCTTGGGATTTTACTCAGACTTCAAAGATCTAAATCACTCGAATTCATTCCATAACATCTACATAGATTAGAATCCTCCTACAAGGTATAAAACACACAAATTAGTGCAAAACACTAGCGATTAAAGCTCAAACTTAATTAAAGTGTAGTAAATTAGAGTGAAATAAGAGACTAAAACACGATATTATAGCTTACCATCAAAAAACTGCTTTGTTATCCGATGTCAAACCTTTAAATCTTTACCATCGGTTATGTTTCCTTTGGGATCCATCATGTACCAGTTACATACTTTGCACCCGGTGCTAGTTATTTGTTAACTCATCTTTTATCTGTCTACGGTTCCAAGTGTCACTTTATCATTCGACCACCTGTTATCAATCCATTTTACCCTATGCAGATAGTCCCCTTACTTTTCAGTGACACAACTCAGTGTTACTGGGAAGTAGATGAAGACTCCTTTCTTGGCGGGGAAGTTCCTGAAAAGTATCTGACATTTGAAGGGACACACATCTTCTCGAATTTAATTCCCCGAACACATGTTGCCCCGTGATTCAGAAAATATTTTCGCCGGCTTTTGAGGTAATCATGACCACGATTTTTGCGATCTATAACTTCTACATTTCTTATCATTTTTACTTCTTCACTTTCACTACTTCCACAAATCTCTCTCATTCTCTGAATTTACTTAGAGTTTTTTTACAACATTCAACTTTATCAATAAGAACATATTTACCGATATATTACCACCATATCTTCTTATGTTTCTTCCTTCGGAAACACTGTTCTTCTCTTCGGTGGAGGCCCGAAGAAAAACAAATCCAAAGAGGTTGACGTTGAGTCTGAACCTCCAACTGTTAACACCATCATACCGCTCCATCTTAGCACCGCATCCGATCTTCAAGAACAAACCTCATCTACAAACTCTCAAAGCCGTAGGTTTTGGCTAGTTCATAGGTACCCCTCCTTCATTCGTCCTTCTAGTATCCCTATTGTGAAGAAGGACTACAACTGCCCCGGTGTCGAAATTCTCTCCCCAGATGGGGTAGAGAAAGTTACCTACTCTAGAGAGGGGTTTATGTATGTCTATACATATCCCTTTAATTTGGGTCCCTTCTCCTTGGGGTCGAGTGAAAGACTTGACCCAATAATTTTTGAATTTTTCCACTGGTACCAGGTCTGCTTAGCACAAGTAGGCCCATCCATATAGCGGACGGTGGCCTGCCTTTATCAGTTGTGCACTAATATCGGAAAAACCCTAATTCTTGCACATATGATGAACCTTTACTCTCCTAAGATTTTCCGTGGGGGAGTGTTAAGCTTCAGCAAGCGTGGTCACCACGGACTTATGATCAATGTAGACGATGGCAATGAACTTGGATGAATGGAACAGATTGTCATTATTACTAGTGGGGACATCATTCCGACCACAAATCCATCTTTTCTCGAGTCGTGGAATCTTTTTCTTAAGTCTTCGGATACTTGTTTCCTTTTTTCATAAAAAGATAATTTTTTGTTTTGATGATTTTTTTTCTTTTTTGGCTTCCTTCATTTCAGCTACCTGCTGGGAACCACCACGGGTTCACGGTCTGGACCGATGGGTTTAGATAATTCTGGATATCACAACTCCGGAATCCCATCGGTGGAAATAAATGGCTTCCAAGTACGGGTGGAGAGCTAAGAACCATGGTGAGAAAAGTTCCTCTCTTATTCTCTTTTTTCCTTTTATCTCAGTAGTTTAAGAGCAATTTACTTAATCATAGTTTTACTTGCATAGGGCTCTCAAGGGGTCTATCAATTGCCCCGATGTCAACGCCCTAGATGACCCCGAGGAGGTCGGGAGGGTATTGTAGAATGCCCTCTACCAAAGCAGAGCTCGTGGATCTGCTCGAGCCTCCGGCGAGGGTGCTTCCTCTTGGAGTCCCGAGTCCAAGATCAAGAAGACATTCCTCCTCGATTGGGACTCAAGAGAAGAGAGTAAGGAAAACACCAACCAAGTCGGTCATAGTGGTCCTCGATGACGAAGGGGAAGATAGTGATGAAGAGGCTTCCCTTTAAATAAGAAAAGGATGTTCATCGGCTCAACCGAATGCTCAGCTGGGGGAGCTCCAAAACCCACAAGAAAAAAAAATTAAGGCGCTCTGGGACGAAATGGACCTAGTTGAGAATGTTGATTCTCACTTCCCGACCCATATTGCTATCTTCAGTCCAAGGTGTTTGGAACCTGAGCTTCTTCTTCCCTCAACCACAGTGGAAGCAACAACCACCACTCCTTCTACCATAACTGCTTCTTTTCCTTCTATGCCGATAGCTCCATACCCGCTAACACTAGTTGTTCCTTCAACACTAACACCAATTGCATCTCCTCCCCCGACATCAACTGAAAAAAATGGGGAATGTCGTCCCACCACGATCTCTCGATCATGGGAACTTGGGAAATAATTATTTGGCACCTTCCCAAGATCCCCGTGGAAGTCAAAATGCCACTCTTTGGTTTCAAAGGAGTGTCATATTCTCTCAAAGCCGGTGGAGCTTGTCAATTATTTGAAGCCGTTGATTTTATTGAAAGATTGAAAGAAGATGGGCTCCCTTTCTGATGAGTGCCTCATAAATAACATCATGCACTTCTCGGCACAGGTAACATTCTCGCTCTTTTCCATCTTTTCCCAATTTATGTTTCAAAATAATAACCTTGGTTTTATCCCTTTTAAGGCAAACTTTTTTGCCTCTAAGGGCTTGTAGAGGCTGATTCTGGACAAGCAAGAGCTTGCTTCGAACGAGACCAACTGTTGACCGAGAGCAATCAATTTGCTAAGCGCCTCCCAGTGCTGGAGGCCAAAGTTGCTCAAATAGATGAGCTCGAGGCCCAACTACAACAGTTATAGCAAGACAAGATGGCTCACAAATAAGAAGCCGCCCAACTTCATGAAAATTTAAAAGAAGCAAAGGCTAAGTGGGCTGAGCTTCATGATTTTGTGACTGATGTTGAGCATGAATCAGCCTTTATGGAACAAGTTAGTAACTTGGAGGCTGGTTTGAATACCAAAACCCACGAGATCAATGCTATTAAGGAGAAGAGGGACAAAATGGAAGAAAGGCTCATATGGTCATGGAGCAAAACCGACTTCACTCAACTACGAATGTTGAGCTTGATTCTCGACTCATCACAATGAAGGCTGAAAGAGAAGAGCTCCAGGTCGACATTGATAAGGTCCAAGAAAAATTCCAGGATCAAGAAGACTCCCTCATCTTTGAGAAAACCTATGCTATGTACCATATGAATATGAAGACGTTGGAGGAGGCCAAAGCGGGCCTTGCCAATATTGACGATTGCATTGTCCAAGCTCGGGAACTGGAGTTACTGTTCGTGAGAATCTTCTTGCTCGTTCCGCTGTAACTGACTCCTCGGATACTTGCTTCGATTAGTCAGGAACCGAAGTGAAGATCGAAGAGGATGAAGGCCACGAACCGGAAGGGGAGCAACTTCCTTACACTAGAGAATGAAGACCCTTCTCCCCCATCGGGTTCTGGAAGCAAAGAATAATGTATAATTTTTTATTTTAAGGGCTTGTAGAGGCTGATTCTGGACAAGCAAGAGCTTACTTCGAACGAGACCAACTGTTGACCGAGAGCAATCAATTTGCTAAGAGCCTCCCAGTGCTGGAGGCCAAAGTTGCTCAAATAGATGAGCTCGAGGCCCAACTACAACAGTTATAGCAAGACAAGATGGCTCACAAATAAGAAGCCGCCCAACTTCATGAAAATTTAAAAGAAGCAAAGGCTAAGTGGGCTGAGCTTCATGATTTTGTGACTGATGTTGAGCATGAATCAGCCTTTATGGAACAAGTTAGTAACTTGGAGGCTGGTTTGAATACCAAAACCCACGAGATCAATGCTATTAAGGAGAAGAGGGACAAAATGGAAGAAAGGCTCATATGGTCATGGAGCAAAACCGACTTCACTCAACTACGAATGTTGAGCTTGATTCTCGACTCATCACAATGAAGGCTGAAAGAGAAGAGCTCCAGGTCGACATTGATAAGGTCCAAGAAAAATTCCAGGATCAAGAAGACTCCCTCATCTTTGAGAAAACCTATGCTATGTACCATATGAATATGAAGACGTTGGAGGAGGCCAAAGCGGGCCTTGCCAATATTGACGATTGCATTGTCCAAGCTCGGGAACTGGAGTTACTGTTCGTGAGAATCTTCTTGCTCGTTCCGCTGTAACTGACTCCTCGGATACTTGCTTTGATTAGTCAGGAACCGAAGTGAAGATCGAAGAGGATGAAGGCCACGAACCGGAAGGGGAGCAACTTCCTTGCACTAGAGAATGAAGACCCTTCTCCCCCATCGGGTTCTGGAAGCAAAGAATAATGTATAATTTTTTATTTTATCATTTGTAATTATGCAAAAACCTTTTATTTAGTTTTTCACTTTAATAAAAGAAATTTTAGCTTAAGTGTGTGCAAAAACATTCTTTTTACGTTTACTTGATAAAGCTTCGAGTGTATTTTTTGTCCGATAGCTTTTGATTCTGGGTGCAAACACTTCCAAAATCTACCCTTTACTGTGAGGGTTTCATATGAGAGGGCCCTTATGTTTATAGTTCTCTTGAAGAAGATGTCTCCTGTTTCTTACGGCACACGCATTTGAAGTTTTTGTTAACTCTCAAATGACAAAATAAATTAACTTATTATTTCGACAAGAAATAAGACAAGAATAAAAAAGACTTTGATTTATTCCCTTCTATATTTAAGAATATGTTCATATAAACATTAATTTTCTTAAGTAAATAAATCTATTAATGCATGCGGCTAACTTGTACAACCTATTTCTACAAGGTTGATCATGCAGTCCCCGGTCCAAGACAATGATCTAGGTTCTTACAGTCCACTGTTTTCATGGCACTCTTGGTGTCGTATCATGTATTCCCCCTAGTGTTCAAATGCTAAGAATGGGAATTCAATCACTGAAAGTCTTGTATTCATACTGCTGCTTGATCGGTGGAGACAACTTGTGAACGGTTAAATAATATTTTTGAATAGTGGAAAGCAAGGTTTGCCATCGAGCCAAAGATTATTTAACCATCCACAAGCTATTTACCATGCAGGCTTGTATCAGTTGATCCCATCGGTGTGGGAAATTTAGTTCCTTGATATTTTAAAGGTATTGCCTTTGCCAATGATTCTTCCTTCGTAGTATGTTTTACGTCGTTGCCTCGTTAAGAACCTTCTAGAAAAACTCGATCAGGAAAAAAACTGGTTGAAGAAGACAAGAGTGCAGCACATACTTTCAGTATTGGTAGGAATCATCAACAATAGTACCTCTTAAGGCGAGTCGTGTTCCAATTTCTGGTCAACTTGATTCTATCTTGATTTTTCAATTCATATGATCCTTTACCGGCACCAGTGATAGCTAAAACCCGGTAAAGCCCTTCCCACATTGGTCCCAGATTCCCGGCGTAACTTCCCGAATCTTGAGTTACTTTTCCCAAAACCAAATCTCCAACTTTGAAATAATGGAGATTCGACTTGTGGTTTTAATACCTTTCCATCCTTTGCTTTTGGGAAGAATCCTCATGTATGCCAGGTCCCAGTGTTCGTCAAGCTAATATAGCTTCACCAGCAATGCTTCATTGTTTGCTTCTTCGTTCACTCGGGAAAACCTCAAAGTCGACTCCCTCACCTCCACCAGTATCAAAGCCTCTGAGTCGTATACAAGAGAAAAGGGGGTTTCTCCCGTGCTCGACTTTGCTTTGGTCCGGTATGCCCACAGAACCCCCGGTAGCTCATCATGCCACTTGTCCTTAGCATCTTCTAACTTCTTTTTATGATTTTGAATGATTATCTTGTTGGTCTACTCTACCTGCTCGTTAGCACTCTAGTGGTACGGTGAGGAAGTAATTCGTTTGATCTTTAACCCTTCCAAGAACTTTGTGACTTTTTAACGCACGAACTGCAGCCCGTTATTACAACAATCTCCTTTAGTATTCTGAATCGGCAGATTATGTGGTCCCATATAAAGTCAACCACTTCGTGTTCCCCGATATTTTGGTAAGA
The DNA here is from genome assembly GCA_005239525.1 of Nicotiana knightiana. Lineage (NCBI taxonomy): Eukaryota > Viridiplantae > Streptophyta > Magnoliopsida > Solanales > Solanaceae > Nicotiana > Nicotiana knightiana. The sequence continues at coordinate 76,097 of ML384239.1, read as the reverse complement.
ACATGCTTCAACCCATTTAGTGAAGTAATCAGTTAAAACTAAAAGGAATCTTACCTTCCCAGGTCTTGATGGTAAAGGACCAACTATGTCCATCCCCCATTTCATGAATGGTCACAATGACACCATCACAAAAGTTCTGTTGGTTGATGCACCAACTGTGAATGATGCTGACGTTTGTCGCATTTTTGTACGAATGTTTGCGCCCCATTCTATCCTAGGCCAATAATATCCAGCCCTAACCAACTCGAGAAATAACAAGTCTGCACCGAAATGGTTTCTGTAGACTGCTCCATGGACTTCTCTCATCACATAGTCTGCTTCTGAGGCCTCAAGGCACCGAGCTAGTGGTCCTTGGAACGATCTCCTGCATAACTATCCATCAACGAGGCAGTAATAAGCTGCCTTAGTCCATAGTGCCTAGGACACTTTTGGGTCTTCAGGGCATTTACCATGTCTGAGATATTTAATGAACTCATTCCTCTCGTCCCAAATTAAATTGGTTGAATTTACTTCACAGTATCCATCCACATCAAACACTGAATGCATCAATTGACGACCGTACCAGAATCAGATCCTTCATCTCTGTGGACGACCCCAAATTCGCCAATGCATCTACTTCCAACTTTTCTTCCTTCTGAATTTGTATGATTGACCATTCTATGAATCATGCAAGTAACACTTGAACCTTATTCAAGTACTAGTGCATGCATTCCTCCTTTGTGCCAAAATTCCCATACACTTGGTTTACCGCCAACTAGGAGTCACATTTTATCTCTATGACCTCGGAACCTAGCCCCTGGGCCTGTTCAAGTCCTACAACCAAAGCCTCGTGCTTAGCTTCATTGTTAGTTAACACTATAATTCTAATGGCCCGCCTTAGGGTCTCCCCTGAAGGCATGATTAGAGCTACACTGAGACCAGACCCTTTTACGTTAGAGGCTCCATCCGTAAACAAGGTTCAAACTCCCAATGTCATTACTCACACCAGCACTGCTTCCTCAGTAGCCAAAGGCATTAATCCTGGACTAAAATCGCAAAAACTAGTGACTTAATTGCAATCCTCGATTTATATTCAATGTCGAATTCGCTTACTTCGACCGCCTACTTAGCCAACGGCCTGAAAACTCAGGCTTGTGAATGAAATTTCTCAAGGGAAAGGTTGTCACAATGGCTATTGGGTGACACTGAAAATAAGGCCTAAGCTTTCGAGAGGCAACTACGAGATCTTACGCCAGCTTTTTGAGGTGCGGATAACAAGTTTCCTCTCCTGGTACTATTATACTAACATAAAAAATAGGAAATTGCATACCTATTTGTTCTTGGACCAAAACGATACTTACCACTACTTCCGAGACCGCTAGATAAATTAGCAGTTGCTCGCCTTCCCCAATTTTGACAATAATGGAGGGATGGACAGGTACCTTTTTAGGTCCTTCAGTGCCTGTTGGCATTCTATAGTACACGCGAAGTCATTCTTCTTTATCAGAAGTGAAATGAAGTGGTGGCATTTTTCCGAGGACCTTGAGATGAATCTGCTGAGAGCCGCTAACCTGCCGGTCAGCCTTTGTACTTCCTTCACAGTTGTCATTTGGTCTGGGATGTCCTCGATGGCTTTGATTTTATTAGGATTTAGCTCGATCCCTCTTTGCGAGATCACGAACCCCAAAAATTTACCAGAGCCAATCCCCAAGGCACATTTCTCCAGGTTGAGTTTCATGTTATGCTTCCGCAAGATCTCGAAAGTTTCTTGGAGATGTTTTAGATGATCTCATGCATTTAAAGAATTAACTAACATGTAATCAACATACACTTCCATCATTTTGCCTATCTGATTCTCAAACATCTTATTAAAGAGCTTCTGATAAGTGGCTCTGGCGTTTTTGTCCAAAAGGCATAACGTTATAGCAACATATGCCAAAGTTTGTTTTGAAAGAAGTTTTTTCTTGATCATCCTGGTTCATCTTGATCTGATTGTACCTGGAGTAAGCATAAAGGAAAATCATTAGCTTGTGCCCGACCATAGTATCAATCATTTGATCAATGTTCAGTAATGGAAACGAGTCTTTGGGGCATGCCTTATTTAGATCCTTATAGTCCACGCACATCCTAAACTTGTTTTTCTTTTTAGGTACTACAAATACGTTGGCTAACCATTCTGGGTAATTTACCTTTCGAATCGAACCGATGTTAAGTAGTCCGGTCACCTTTTCCTTAACAAACATGTTCCCGACCTCCGCTATCAGGCACTTCTTTTGCCTTACAGTGGGAAGTTTGGATCAAGACTTAGTTTGTGGACCGCTACCTCCAATGTGATACCTGTCATATCCGAGTGAGACCACACAAAGCAGTCAACAATAACTTTAAGAAAATTTTACAAACTCTAACCTAAGCTCGGGATTTAACCACGTTCCCAAATGAAATGTTCTATCCAAGACTCCTCAAACAAAGCCACATGCTCGAGCTCTTCCGCGGTCGAATTGGTCGCATCCATCTCATCTAGTACCTGAAAAGACCTCGGAACCTGGTAAGATTTCAATGATTCCTCACCTTTATCATCTTTATTATAAAAGGGAGAAGGCATCGGTTCCTATAATTGATATTTGCTGGGTTCTATTCCCTCGTTGCTGGAAACGATCACCGCCTTCATCTCCCTTGCTGCTAGTTGGTCTCCTCTTATCTCCTTTATCCTTTCTAGCGTCAGAAATTTCAACAATTGGTGATATGTTTAGGTCACAACCTTTATCTCATGTATCCACGACCTTCCAAGGATCACTTTATAGCCCATGTAGCCATCTACCATTTCGAACATGGTTTTCTTTGTTACACCTTCAGCATGAGTGAGTAGCAAAATCTCTCCTCGGGTTGTCACGCTTGTCAGGTTGAAGCCAACCAGTAGCTCTGTCACCGGAATAATGTTCCTGGTTAATTTAGCTTGCTTCATAACTCACCATTTTATGATGTTAGTTGAACTTCATGGATCAACAAAAACACGCTTAATTTTTAAATCTAAAACATTAAGTAAAATTACAAGCGCGTGATTGTGCGGTAGGAGAAGTCCGTCAGCATCTTCTTCTGTGAAGGTGATATCATCTTCCGAGACTTCCCGAACCCTCTTGCCATGAGTCACTAATATTAGTCTTTTTTGTTGCTGAGAATATCATCCCATTGAGCTCGCTCCCTCCGTAGATCATATGTATTGTCATCCAAGATGACCCTACTGCTGCATTTGAGGGTTCCGCATTATCCCGGCTCCGACCATAATTTCTTTTTTCGCGTTCACTTATAAACTCTCTAAGACGGACATTTTTTTAACAACGTCACCACCTCGTCCCGAAGATCCCAAGAGTCCCCGCACTACAAAAAATATGATTTTTTGTGACAACGTTTAGTGCCAGTTTTATGGTCGTGAGTCCCATGGAACTCATACCATAAACTGGGATCCCCTCTGGCTAAGATCCGATCGGATTGGTTTCAGAAATCGTGTTTCTTTAATATTTCTCATTGCCGACACCAGTTCTAGCGGGCTGATGTTAAAGTTATAATTTGAAAATCTGGAATATGCGGGATCTCGGGCCCTGGCATCACTTTTTCCTGCAATGACCGTTGCGTCGGTCACGAACTGGTCTTCTGTCGAAAGTGAACCTATCTGATGACTAAAATCCTTTACTGCTACGCCCATCAGCCCTTTTGTAGGGTAGAAAATGACCTATAGAGGACCTCCGGTCTGCATCAAAATCTCTTTTAAACTTATCTTGATTTTTATCTCGACCTCATCCCTTAGTTGATACCGATGAGCCAAGTATATCGTCTTCTATCCTTATATTTTACTCGTAGCGCTTATGGACATTCGCCCATGTGGTTTCCTGAAGCTAGAGCAAACTCTCCTTCAATTTTAGGGAGGAATTAGAACTTAATGGATTTAGACCCTTCGTGAACGCCTCCGCTGCCCACTCATCCCGAACCGCCAGTAGTGGTATCCTTTCATTCTAGAACCGGATTACAAATTCCTGCAACAACTCAGATTCTTCCTACGAAATTCTATCAATGTCCGCCTTTTTGGCATGAACCTTCTTGCTCCAGCATGTGCCTTAATGAATGAATCAACAAAGAATTTAAAAGAATCAATTGAATGCTCAAGTGAGAGGGAGTACCATGTCAAGGACCCCTTCGTGAGGGTTTCGCCAAACTTCTTCAATATAGCCGACTCGATCTCATGTTGAGCCAAATCATTTCCTTGTACTATCATTGTGTATTTTGTGATGTACTCCGGGGGATCTGAAGTCCCATCATACTTTGGTCTGTCCGGCATCTTGAATTTCTTTGAAATAAACTCTGTGCAGCATTTGTCTTAAACAACAAATGCGTGTACTTTTTTGAATCTGGACCCTTTAATATCGGCGGCACACCCGAAATTTGATCCATCTGAGCGTGAAACACCTTCACATTCTGATCCATTCATTCATTCATCTCTCTCAGGAGCTCGATTTTAAAAGGATCACTCAAGTTATTGTTCCCAGGCTTACTACCTGTACCCCTGATTCCTTCGAAAATGACCTCATCCCTTGGATTGTTGTTATCGTTTCTTTGTGCCGTCTGATTTGTGGGAGTTTTGGGATGAACTGGGGCCCTTCAATTTTCTTTGTTGGAAGCACCCAATAATTCCTACTTCAATTCCGTCATCACACAATCTTTCCTTAAGAGGTGGTCCATGATTGATCTTTGCTACTCTCTTAAGAGTTTAACCATTTCCACAACATGCTCACCCTTCGAGTCATCAGGAGTTGGGACCCGCATATGTCGAGGATATTGGCCTTCGCGAACTGGGGTCATCTCATCCCCTTCGTTACTATTTTTTTTGCTGATGGAACTTTCACGTTGAGACACCTCTCCCCATTCATTGTGTGCTCCTACGTTGTGAACGTTGTTGACATCATTGGTTGCCAAATCTGATTTTTTCTTAAGAAGAAATTAAAATAAATTAGTAACAAACAAACAAATCAAAGCGATTACGCAGCTGTCTATACTCCACGCTGGGTGCTAAACTATTCACCCGTAAAATAGTACAGTTGAATTTATTGCGTAGTTTATAAATAAGTGAATAGATTTGATCCAAAAATGATAAATAAATGAGAATAAAAATAAGATCAACGACTAAAATTAAAGAAAATAACACACATGATTCTGAGCTCGGTCTTCTAGAGCAAAAGCAGAAGCAATGATAAAACTGTTTAGATTGAATGTGAAATAGCATATTAAAGCTTTTTGTGCAGAATGTTTCATGTCCTACAAAGGTTTTCAATCCTACAATTTATAGCTATCCTTAGGGTGACAAGATCATAAAATCAAGCTCCTCTTGAATGAGAATAAAAATGCCATTGATGGGTATATATCAGCTGGTCTTTGAATGCAAATATTCTCTGTGACGGCTGCTCATTAAATATTATCTGATGTCAAGCCTTGGAATCTTTACCATTGGTTGTGCTTTCTTCGGGATCCATCATGTAGTGGTTACATACTTCGTACCCGATGCTAGTCATTTGTTAACTCATCTATTATCTGTCTTCATTTTCACGTGTCATTTTATCATTCGACCATATGTTATCAACTGATTTCACCCCATACACTTGGCAATAAGCTATGCTAATGGGAAGACTACAATTGTTGAGATATATCGAATGGTATGGGCCGGGAGTGTCTACTATGCATGGCAAGAGAGAAACCAAAGAATCTTTCAGGGGAAACAAAGAAGTGTTTAAGTGATTGGCAGGATGCGCATTCAGGATGTATATTATAGAGAGAGTTGCAACAGAAAAATAGCCGAACACTAGGAATTTGAATTTTTACTCTTAACTGATATTTTCTGATCATTTGTAAAGGGGGTGAGAGGACTAGAAGATAGGTACTAGTTGTTTTGTTACAGTTGGAATCTCTTCTGACTTTTGGACTTTGATTTACATGTACATATTTTCCTAGGTATATAGAACTTTTCTATTACCAAAAAAAAAAAAAATAGTACAAACTGTGAAAAAGAGAAGTAGCAAACAACTTCTTCTTCTTCTAAAATATCAAATATTTGGGAACGTGAAAAAGAAGTGTGAACTTTTACTTGGCTACTAGAAAACTCTTTGAACTGGTGTAACTTAAATCCTTTTATGCAGCGTGATTTATGAATATGTCATCTTTTCACGCACAAGTTGTGACTTCAACTACTGCTGAGCTCGTAATGAAATTAACCATCAAGAATTTTGTTGGATGAATAGGATCACTCTATCCGTAATTAAAGGTGATGTTTTATACTTCAATACTACACAAGAGGGGGAGGGGGTGATTTGTGTGGTGTCTAATTCTTTGTGTGCACAGATTATAGAAGGACCTGGTTCTTCTATGTGTTCCAGCTACTACTGTTGCGGAATAATAAATACAGAAAGTAAAGAACACACGTATTTTACGTGGAAAACACCTGGCTCAAAAGGTGAAAAAACCATGACCTACTTTCCAGTAGTATTTTCCCAAACTCTTCACTAAAATCACTGAGCCAAAAACTGCATTTACAAAAACTCTTCTGTAAACCTAGGATTAACTCTAATCCCGTTGTAGCACACAACCTCTAACTGTTGCGACGACTTCAAGTTAACTCTAACTGGAAAACTCTGAGTACCTATTACAATTGCCTCTAGATAAAGCTGAAAGATACAATATGAAAACACCTACTACAATTGAACTAGAATAAAAGACAGACACTTGGAGCTGGTTCTTCTATCTGATCCATGGAGCTTCAAGTTTGCACACTTGAATCACACAAGAACTGCTTGCAAAATTGCCTTGCTATTTTGCTCTCAATTCACGTTTAACTTCTGCGTTTGTGCAACACCTATAAAGTGAGAATATTCTTCAATTTATAGAGTTAGTAGATGAAGAAATAACTAGAGTTCTAATGCTACTCTTCCTTGGTGGAAGAGTTCTAGTTGATTTCAACTACTAACTCTTTCCCTATCTTGGATAGTGTTATGTTTGATTAAGGAGTCCTTCTCCTTATCAACTATGCAACCTTTTCGATAAGGAGATATACAATACATCAATTTAATCTTATCTCCTTCACGTGCATCCCACATGCTCGAATCTGCCTATTTCTATGCACACAAGAGATGGGATGGATCTGGAGAGATGGACCTGGTTCATGCCTTAGTTCCTTTGTCAGTCTTCAAAACTAACCTTTACTTGGGCCAAAAAATTCCCCTTTTTTGATGATGACAAACTCTGTGCTTTTCATAAGCTTAGGCCTTGTTTCAACTCCACTCAACACCAACACAATGTTAGAAACATTTTTCCTTTTTATCACTTATCATCAAGGACCAGGTACATTAGGTTATAAACATCACTTGTTCACAGCTAAACAACACTTGTTTAAAGCACAACCTAATTATTTTTCCCCTTTTGGCATCATCGAAAAGTTGCATAAAAATGTGGGATAACCTGATTTTAAAGCTTACTCATGGCCACTGGGGCTACTTCAAATGCAATCATGGATTAATCATCATAGATCAAGCTAAGAATTTTAACCATCAAAGAAATATAAACAAACAATTAGAGAAAAAGACATTGAATGCATTGATGATTGATAAGATTCTACCACAAAGCATAAGAAAAATTAAAAATACTGGAAACATGATTAAAAGAAATAAAAAGTCCCAAACTGGTCATTGGTTAATCTACACTAGGCTGGAGGCTTAAGGATGGGAAGGTCCAGGTGCTTGGTTTTTGTCTTGGAGGAGTTTCAACATATCTTGAAGAATGCCATCATTTTTCTCCTTTACTCTTGCGAGCTCAGTTTTGAGAGCATCTCTCTCAGTCTCCACCTCTGCCAACCTCTTCTTCAGCCTCTCAAACTCAGCATCCTTAGCCCGACTTTCTAGCACCAAGGCTCTGACCTAGCTATTCACTGGTTCCTTCTTGGATGAACCAGGTTCTTTAGAAGTGAAATTGACTTTATAATCGCAAACAAGCAAAGTATTAACCCCAAAATGATCCTTGCTTGTACTAATCTCCCACTTCTTCACAGGTACCTTGAAATGTGCCAGTACAATTGTGAGAATGAATCCATAGGGAATGACATGAGTTTTGGTACCATTGATAACCCTATCAGTAGGTCCGCGAGGGTTTCTTGTTCAGATGGAACAGGTTCATCAATATTTTTTCCCAAGTTGAACCAACCCCCCAGGAGCTTCGCCAGACCCAGTTCCCCTTGTTTTGCTCACACTCTCTTCTATTTCAGTAAATTCCTCTCCCCAAACAACCATTTCCCCAGTTTCTTTTGCTAGACCAACAGGAGTGGGTGAAGAATCAACCACTCTTGTACTCTTTCCCCTTACAGTACTCCTAGCACCCTTTCTCTCCTTTTCTTTTCCCTTTTTATTTTTACCACCAACTTCTCCAGATTCTGTAGTCTCAACACCTGCTATAGATCCTACCAGTACAAATCTATTCTCCAAATTTGTAGCAACTTCAGAAATTGTCTCAGGAGTAACTTTAGAATCACCTACTTTCTTCCCCCTTAGTAGTAGACTTAAATGAATCTTGATATTTCTGGGATTCTTCTTCCTTAGCTACTTTCAATTGCTTGTTTATTTTTTTTGATCTGCTCTTCTTCAGAGAAAATCTTACGAGACATCATCTATACTCTACCTTTCTTAGAGATTGGTGTGGTTGAAGGAGTGGTAGAAGGTGTGGAAGTGGTTTCCTGTGGTGGTGATGAAGGATTTTCTGAGGTGTTTGACATATCTGGGCTAGGGTATGGAAGAGAAGAGAATTAGATTGTGTTTGGAAGATGAAAGAAGAATGAGAGTTTTTGACGGCTTGAGAGAGATGAAGTAAGGCTTACACTAAAGAGGAATAATTGATGGGGTAACTACATCTTTTCAGACTCTTAGAAGTCTAAGAAAATTGCAATTCAGTTTTGAAGAGATGTTGGAGTGTATCCCCAGAATCTAGGTACTTCCATTCGGTTGGGACTCTTTTGAATGAAACTGGTTCACTTGTAACGGATAAGTCCAAAAGGAGTTTGGAATTAGGTAGGACTCTGCTCATAATCCAAATATAATTATTTCAAATTATGCAGAGTGTAGAACACATACCTATTTATCTTTATGAACCAGGTTCTTCACTGAAAATTCTCTTGTGTAAGTCTAATTTTGCCAAAACAGAGAAAATATCATTAGAGATTAATGAGTCATTTTAGCACATGACACAGAAGTATACTGTTGAAAGTATAAGACTGAGCAAGATTTAATCTAATTATATACAAAATTTACAGACTTTCTAACCAATAAGTTTTTTTTCAAATATAATTTTTCATTTTTTCGGTTTAACTTTGAACTGGTCCTTTTAGGTGATATTAATCATCCCTAATTCCAACATGTTCCTCTCAAAGTGATATCTTCTTAAGGCTTTTGTTTCTAAAGACCCATTTTGTGCCAATTACTGATATGTCCTTGGGTCTTGGGTCTTGGTACTAGATGCCAAACTCGACTCCTTTCAAATTGGTTGAGTTCATCTTGCATTGCATTTACCCAATGTGCATCCTGCAGAGCTTCAGCAACATTTTTAGGTTGAATAAGAGATAAGAAAGCATAAAAAACACAATGATTCTTTAATAAAGATCTGGTTTGATTCTAGAGGTTGGGTTAGTGATTATAATCTCAATGGGATGAGAAATTTGATACTTGTTTTCACAACCAACTGGTTTCCCTTTGATGTTCTTTCAATGCTTTGTTGTTGTGGAACATGTTCATGGACAGGTTCCATCGAGGTTTGAGATTCAGTACCTCTTCGTTCAGTTCTCCCTGTCAGGTTGCCCTGAGTAGAAGAACCTGTTCCTTCTTCTGGTGTAGCTTCAGTCTAGGCTGTGATTTCATTTAAATTCCTTACCAGCCTAATTGCTTCATCTTCATGTTTCTGTCTCTCATAAAGAATGTTAGTTTCATCAAAAATCACATGTACACTTTTTTCTACACACATAGTTCTTTTTTTATACATCTTATAAGCTTTACTATGTGAAGAATATCCCAAGAATACTCCCTCATCACTTCTGGGATCATACTTACCTAGGGAGTCTTTTCCATTATTGTGCACAAAACACTTGCATCCTAATGCCTTAAGATGGGATATATTTGGCTCTCTCCTTTTAAGTAACTCATAGGGAGTCTTCTCAACAAGAGGTCTGGTCATGCACCTATTTATGATGTAACATGCAGTGTTCACAGCTTTTGCCCAGAAACTATGAGGCAGTTTACTAGAAAGAAGCATAGTCCTAGCCATTTCTTCCAATGTCCTATTCTTTCTTTCAACTACACCATTTTGTTGTGGAGTCCTAGGTGCAGAAAAGTTATGATCTATGCCATGCACATCACAAAATTCAGCAAATTTAACATTTTCAAATTCAGTATCATGATCAGAACTAATTGATGCAAGTTGATTACCTAGTTGTTTTTGAGTTTTTCTAACAAGGGAAGTGAATATGTCGAATGCTTCATTTTTAGATGTCAGAAACAGTGTCCAAGTAAACCTAGAGTAATCATCAACAAGCACCATAATATATCTCTTACCGCCTCTGCTCAGAGTTCTCATTGGTCCACAAAGATCCATATGGACCAGTTCCATCGTTCTGGTGGTACTTACCATTTTCTTGCTTTTGAAAGAGGACCCTACATGCGTCCCCCTTGCAAAAGCCTCACAAGATTTGTCTTCCTTGAACATAATATTAGGCAGTCCTATCACCAAGTCCTTAGAGACTAGTTTGTTGAGTTGACTTAGACTGGCATGTCCAAGTCTTTTGTGCCAAAGGAGGGGATCATTATCCAACACACTTAAGCAAGTGAGTTCATTTTCTGATAGTGTGGACAGATCTACAATGTAAATATTTTTTACTCTTTTTCCTTGCAAAACAATCTTGTTAGTGGTAAGATGTATCACAAAACATTTGGTAGAGGTGAATTCTACCAAGTTACCTCAATCGCACAATTGTGATACACTGATTAAACTATATTTTAGGCCATCTATCAAGTAGACGTTCTCAATATAGTGAGAATCAGTCTTACCTACCTTACCAACCCCAATGATCTCACCTTTCTTCCCATTTCCAAAGGAGACATTACCTTCTTTGAGGTCCTCAAGTGAAAGGAACTGTTCCTTGCTTCCTGTCATGTGCTTTGAGAAGCCACTATCCATGTACAATATTTGGCTGCTCTCCTTCACTTGGACCTGCAAAATAAAATCAGGGGTTAGTCTTAGGGACCCAAACTAGTTTAGGTCCCTTTCTATAGGCAAAAGGATAAATCATATTCTTTTTAGCCCAACTTGGCAGCCTATTTTTCCCTAGAACAAATTTTTTGTTCTTTTGACTTGCCTTCTCTTTTGCAGTGCATTCACTTTTATAGTGATCATTATTACCACAGTGTGTGCAAATATTGTTCTCAGGGAGTGTGGGATACTTGCCTTTAGGGTCCCACTTAGGTGCAGAGTTTCCAAAGCCAAGTCCTCTTCTGTTGCTACTATGATGTTTTTGTAGCCATGAAAGTGCATCAGAGGACCTGTTCCATTTACAAGTTCTGTCTAGCTCATGCTTAAACTTAGTCAAGTCCTCCTTCAGGGTTTTTATAAAGCTCATCTTTTACCTTTCCTAGATCCTTTTCTAGTGAGAGTTGTATGTCACTAGCTATTTCTTTACCTGTTCCTAACTTCAATTTCAGATTTTCACATCTAAGTTCTAAGACAGTTGTATCAAGTGCATGAACCTGTTTCTTCAATGCAGTATTTTCCTTTTCAGTTTTACAAATATCTATTTCTAGGTTTTTGCATTCTGTTATTAAAAAGCTACACTCTTTTGACAACTGTTCTTTTTCAGAACTTATATTCTTTGATTCATCAATTAAAATTAACAACAATTCTAATAGTCTATCTTTAGAAAGGAGTTTAATTTTATCCTTAAGGTCTAGAAAACTTATCTCGGATTCTTCATCAGGTTCATCTTCAGATTCTCGACCTGCTATAAGACCTCGTTCAACAACCATTGCTTTGGAGGACCTTTTGTTGTAGTTCTTCTTGTCATGAACCTATTCCTTCTTTTAGATTTCTCCTTTTTCCACTTTACTTCCCACATAGGACAGTTCTTGATTGTGTAGTTCTTTTTACCACATTTGAAGCATCCAGCAGTCATCTGCAAGTGATCTCTTCTCGCCTCCTTCCACAAAGAATAATAGTGATCATTGAATAGTAGTAGCCTAGTGGTGGATTGCTCTTTACAGTTTTCAAGTAGTGCACTCATCTTGATATTTTTCTAGGGTGTTAGCCTCTTCAAGGATAACCCGCTCTGATACCAATTGATGTTTTATACTTCAATACCACAAAAGAGTGGGGTGATTTGTGTGGTGTCTAATTTTTCGCGTGCACAGATTATAGAAGGACCTGGTTCTTCTATGTGTTCCAACTACTACTGTTACGGAATAATAAATACAGAAATTAAAGAACACAAGTATTTTACGTGGAAAACACCTGTCTCAATAGGTGAAACAACCACGACCTACTTTCCAGTAGGATTTTCCCAAACTCTTCACTAAAATCACTGAGCCAAAAACTGAATTTACAAAAACTCTTTTGTAAACCTAGGATTAACTCTAATCCCGTTGTAGCACAAAACTTCTAACTGTTGCGACAACTTCAACTTAACTCTAACTTAAAAACTCTGAATACCTATTACAATTGCCTCTAGATAAAGCTGAAAGGTACAATATGAAAACACTTACTACAATTGAACTAGAATAAAAGACAAACACTTGGAGCTGGTTCTTCTATCTGATTCATGTAGCTTCAGGTTTGCACACTTGAATCACACACGAACTGCTTGCAAAATTGCCTTGCTATTTTGCTCTCAATTCACGTTTAACTTCTGCGTTTGTGCAACACCTTTAAAGTGAGAACATCCAAAATTTATAGAGTTAGTAGATGAAGAAATAACTAGAGTTCTAATGCTACTCTTCCTTGGTGGAAGAGTTCTAGTTGATTTCAACTTCTAACTCCTTCCTATCTTGGATAGTCTTCTCTTTTATTAAGGAGTCCTTTTCCTTATCAACTATGCAACCTTTTCGATCAGGAGATATCAAATACACCAATTTAAGCTTATCTCCTTCACGTGTATCCCACATGCTCGAATCTGCCCGTTTCTATGCACACAAGGGATGTGATGGACCTGGAGGGATGGACCTGGTTCATTCCTGAGTTCCTTTGTCAGTCTTCAAAACAAACCTTTACTTGGGCCAATAAAAGGTCTCAAATTCGAGCCATGAGAATTAAAAAAAGAATTTGTAAGAAGTAATTTCCATTTTAATAATTATTACGCGCAAATACGAATATTGGACGCCATATTTAAAAATAAAAAACTAAATTGATTGTTGAAAGCACAATTTTATCAAATTATTAACAACAAATTGAACTATGATAAATTATTTTTATATAGTAATCCTAGGCGCTAACTGTATCGGGGGACGAGCAACTATACTTATACTTAGCGGTCTCGGAGATAGCGGTAAGTGGGGTCTAAGTTCGAGAAGAGCAAGGTACGCAATTCCCTATTTATTATGTTAGTTGAACACTAGGAGAGGCCGAGACCCGATACCCATACTTAGAAAAATTAGCGCTTGCTCTAATAAGCGCCTCTAGGAAATTAAAACCATATTTTCAATGTCACCTAATTTGTATAGTGACTACCTATCCCCTTTGCAATATTTTGCATAAGCCTGAACTCTCGGGCTGATTAGCCAAATGGGCCGTCGACATCAGCTGGTACGATATCGAATATCAAGCCCGAACAACCATCAAGTCTCAAATCTTGGCAGACTTCGTGGCCGACTTTACGCCAGTCCTCCTACCTGAGGTAAAAAAGGTACTATTATCAAAATCGGGTACATCATCTGGGATGTGGACCCTCTTCACAGGCGGCGCTTTGAACGTGAAGGGGTCCGGGCTAGGCATCATTTTGAAGCCACCCACAGGTAATACAATTAGACAGTCTATCAAGACTTCCAAATTAGCTAACAATGAGGCCGAGTATGAGGCCATGATTGCAGGTCTCGAGCTAGCTAAGAGCTTGGGAGCAAGGTCATCGAGGCCAAATGCGACTCCCTACTTGTGGTAAAGCAAGTCAACAGAACTTTCGAGTTTCGAGAAGACCGAATGTTGAGGTACTTGGACAAACTATATGTGGCACTACATCAATTTTAAGAATGGACCCTGCAGCACGTACCTCGAGAGCAAAACAGCGAAGCTGATGCCCTTACAAATTTGGGGTCATCGGTCGAAGATGATGAGCTTAGCTTGGGGACTGTCGTACAACTTTTGAAGTCAGTAATTGAAGAAGGCCACACCGAAATAAACTCCACAAGTTTGACCTGGGATCGAAGGAATAAGTATACTGAATACCTAAAGAACGGGAAGCTTCCATCAGATCCTAAGGAATCGATGACTCTACGCACGAAGGCCACACGGTTCACATTGTCCGAGGATGGAACACTATATAAAAGGATGTTCGATGGACCACTGGGAATATTTTTGGGTCCAAGAGATACCGACTACGTCCTACGAGAAATTCATAAGGCACTTGCAGAAATCATTTCAGTGCAGATTCATTGGTTCACAAAGTCATTAGAGCAGGATACTATTGGGCCAATATGAATAAAGATACAAAAGATTTTGTTCGAAAGTGAGACAAATGTCAAAGATAGCACCAATGATTCACCAACCAGGGGAGAAACTACACTCAGTATTATCCCCATGGCCGTTCATGAAATGGGGAATGGACATCGTCGTCCCTCTCCCATCGACCCCAGGTAAATCTCAATTCATTTTGTTTATGACTAGCTATTTATCTAAGTGGGTTGAAGCACAAGCCTTCCAGAAATCCAGAGTAAAAGAAGTCATAGACTTCATCTGGGACCACATTATATGTCAATTCGGGATGCCTGCCGAGATCGTATTCGACAATGGGAAGCAATTCGTCGACAGCAAAGTGACAAAGTTTCTCGAAGTCCACAAGTTTAAAAGGATCCTATTAATGCCATATCATCCTAGTGGGAACAAACATGCCGAATCGACAAACAAGACCATCATTCAAGATCTAAAGAAAAGATTGACCAATTCTAAAGGAAAATGGAGATAAATATTGCCCGACATCCTTTGGGTGTACCGTACAATGTCGAAATCCAGTACGGGGCAACACCGCTCTTTTTAGTTTATGGTGCCAAAGCTCTGATCCCAGTCGAAGTCAGGTAACCTAGCTTTAGGTTTTGGTATGCAACAGAAGAGTCAAACCATGATGCTATGAATACAAGCCTCAAATTTCTAGATGAAGGATGGGAAGCCTCCCTCCTTCGAATGGCGGCACAGAAACATCAGATCAAAAGGTATTACAATCGAAGAGCCAATATTCGACACTTTAAAATCGGGGACTCAGTTCTGAGAAACGTCACCCTCAATACTCGAAACCCGAACGAAGCAAAAGTTGGCCTAAACTGGGAGGGACCGCATCAGGTCCTCGATATTGTCGAAAAAGGATCCTACAAACTTGGTACGATGAACGACTAGCAATTACCAAACAATTGACACATATCACTCCTCAAACGATATTACTGCTAAGGTACTACCTTCTCCATTTTCATTCATATTTTATACTAACCAATTGCAGGTGTCCAATCGAAGATATCGAGTGATTGTTCAACACAAAGTCCTTAGATATGAAAGAACGCATTACACTCTTTTTCCCTTAGACCATTTTTTGTCCTAAATGGGTTTTTCCGCCGAGGTTTTTTACAAGGAAACCATTGTTTGTGCTAACTTAGAGCAATTCAACAGTATCCGAGGATTCTTTTCAATCAACCTTGAATATTGGGGGGCATCATCCTCGATTGTCAACTTTGTTACAAGGAAATTACTTCGTGTCAACAAGGTCTCGATAGGTAAATTTTGTATGTAAGGACCAAACGATTGAATGAACCGTGCCCATGTAGATTACTCGAGCCCTAATGGAAAACATGTACGCATGTATAATCTATTGAAAGAAGTAATTTTCCTTGCCAAATAGTTCATTCCTTAGAAAAAATTTTACTTTACAATTTCATACTTTTGATCTATTGTGGAAACAGTCTTAAGGGCCGATCACAACTGAAGTTCAAATAACTAACCCCACACTTGAGGACTGCCGTCCAAAAAATTGACATAATCGAATTACTAAAGCCTCAATATTGTTAGACCTTAAAAAGGCACCCCTCGATTTTATAGGCCACGACCACCCCACTCGGGGACTGACATTCGAAGTGTTACCGGGAAATAAGCCCAAGAGGCAAATCCCAAGCTAAAGGTTACGACCAAATTAACAAGGTTCGGAGACGTCCGGATTGCGTAATAAAACAGGCCTTCGAATATTTTCACCAAAACCGGTTAAAAAGGGTATCCTCGGCAAAATTACAAAGGTTTCGATAACATCAACCCTCGAAAACCCTAAGGGTACCGAATTGTTCGAACTCTCGAACAATTTTATGCAAAGGCATAAAGAAACAAAGTTTTTTGATAAAGTCGGGGGCTGTACAACCTGAACAGACGGTCAAGGGTGAAAGGAAGCCCCTCGACCTTGCTCACGAAAAATTGGAGCATGATATCAATCCGCCTAAAAGAGGGATGGATTTGACCTGAGGTTATTTGGTAGTTGCGGAAGAAATCAACGATAGTGGAATCGAGGGGGCCCAGCGTGAAAGGGTAAGTATGAACACTCAAAAACCCTTCCACGTGGGTAGCGATGTTTTTTTGGGGGCAGAAATTACCACCTCTTTGCCTTTCTAGTTTTAGTCTTTCTTCACCTACTTAAGGAAATTGTTAGTTATCGAGCATATATACCTCGACACTTGCTCGCATTGACCAGGGACTGATGAAGTTTTCTCGATCTTAAAGTCAGAGGTGACGACGCAACCCCGGGAACACACTCCTCAGGGTGCGACTTCACTGGTGTTTTGTCGCTCGCCGGCCGCGATGATGAAACGGTTTCTTTTTGTGGTACGATTTTTGATGTATTCGCCATTTGGTTTGAGTTTGAAGAAAGAAGAAAATAATAGGACTTGGTGTTTTGAGAAGGGGTTAACAACGAAACCTGAAGATTTTGCAGAACGGAAGAACTTTAAAGAAGTAAAAAGCTTTGGAGATTATAAAAGATTGAAGGTAAAGTTTGAAAGAATGTAAAAAGAGGCCTATTTATGGGATTCACGGTGACGGTTCAAGAGCACTAGTGGCCACCACCAGCTGACAGACATTAATAACTTAGGGAACTGTACCAACAGGACGTTTCGGTCACTTCTGTTGCTTATATCATGGGGGTGACATCATGACAAGTCGAGGTAAAAATCGAAGACTCAATTCGTTTCTTGTCATTATACTCTAAAAAATGAGGGGACTATCTGTATACGGTTAAAACCGGGCCCAACAATTTTACTATTTGACCGAGTCTAGGGAGATGTATCGAAGGTCGAGCCCGTAGTAGATCGGGTCGAGGCACGAGGATAAGGTACCGAGCTCAGAATTTGGGGTACCTGTCGAGATCGAGACCAGTAAGAATCGAGGCCAAACAAGGTAGACATCGAGTAAGACCAAAATTAATGTGATAACAGAAGGCGAGATATCCGTGACTGGTCGAAAATCATGGCTGAAATCTCAGAACGAATCAAATCAAGAATGGTTGTTTAGCAAATTATGGGATCTCCTTTTGTAATTAGAATTG
This sequence comes from Nicotiana knightiana, assembly GCA_005239525.1. Classification (NCBI taxonomy): domain Eukaryota; kingdom Viridiplantae; phylum Streptophyta; class Magnoliopsida; order Solanales; family Solanaceae; genus Nicotiana; species Nicotiana knightiana. Next base: position 58,288 of record ML384239.1, on the reverse strand, counting down.
TACCATAAGTATAATTCCTCTACTATATAAGGGTGTCACAACCCAAACTGAAGGATCATGACTAGCACCCGGGCGATACTTGCTGAGCACCAATGTACATTTTATCTAACCTTCTTTATTATCTTTAAGGGCCGACGGGATCAATATAAATGGTAGATATGGATCATGAAAAATCAACAATGAAAGATAATGACAGGAACATACATCACATGGGATGACAAGACTGCTAAGAAACTACATATAAGGTACGAGCTACAACGGTGCCATGAAAGACTATACAACAAAAATTAGCCGACAAGGCATACCAAACTATACATGAGTCGACACCTATCTCTGAGCCTCTAAAGGTGCATAAGTGATGCAACATTGCGAGAACAGGGCCCCGACATACCCATAATATCTTATAACAAAAATGCATACCAAGACCACGGCAAGTCCGAAGAAGGGATCTTGCAAATAACCGCTGAACTGGGAAGTCTACTGTGGTGGGGGAGCTGCGTCTACCTATCTATCAAGACCTGCAACACGACATGTCGCATCCACAAATAAAAAGTACGTCAGTACGAATAAAGTACTGAGTGTGTAAGGAAGGAAAGCATAAGTAAGAACAATAATGTAAACAGGGATAGAGTATATACAACCTCTAACATCTGGGTAGCTCTGAGGGCTACTGACATAAAATGCGTGATACATACATATATATACATAAACTTTTAAAACATACGCCTCTATGGGCAACATCATCATCATATCGTACCCGGCCGTTATAGGCTCGGTAAAATGTACCCGACCACGTGAAACTCGGTAAAACCCAACTGATCAGTGGTTGCACAATAGGTGTTGTACCTGGCCGACTATAGCGCAACTCGATAGAGTAAAATATATATATATATATATATATATATATATATATATATATATATATATATATATATATATATATATATATATATATATATATATATATATAATGCATGTAGGACTCATTGGAATAATATCTGAACCTTTCGGAGTGACGTAAGGTGGATATTCTTCGTACATGTTATTAGGACTAACTCTTATCAATAATCTTATAAGAATCAGGAAGCACCAACAACATTGATAACATAAGAATAAGAGAAGAGACCTCAACATCAATTGTTCCATAAGAAGGGAAACAATGTAAATACTGCTAGCTTCTAAGAGTAGAGTATCTTTAGAAGCTCGTTCATTGCATTATGTATAATCGGAGTCATGAAAAAGAAGGAAAGGGATATCCTCACATACCTTGTATATATACTACCCAACCTCAAGCTATTCAAATGTCACGATTCCTTAATCTACAATAAGAGAAACGACACTATCGTTATCGTTTAAGTGTCGTAACTATTATGTATCAAACATAACATATTTTACAATAAAACTGAAAACATCTCCCCTATATATATGACTTCATACAAGTCAAAACAATCACAAAACAACCCAACACACCGCAATCTCTTTATACACAAAATGACCACCGTAGTAGTGTCAAACGACTCAGAAATATTGCGACGAACAACCAGCCCACCATCCTACATCTATATGTTTTTTATCCACACCCTTCCTCCTAAAAAACTCCACAAAACATTAGTAAAACACGCAGACGAACAACAACACAAAACAGTCCACAAAACAGTCCGCTACAAGTGAATAATTCGAACTCACGTCTTCCGATCACCGTCCCGTGAGTTCTTACAAGTATAGAACGAATTACCATGAATTTACAGCAGAAAAAATGGATGAAATAGAGCAATAAATTTACCTTACTTTTTGGATAACTCATCCCTTATCTTGATTCTTCAAACTCTAGGTTTTACCCCCAATTAGAACTTGAAAGAGAGAGTAAATCAATTAGGGTTTGTGGATGAAGTTTGCAGGGGTTTAGGTATGGTTATTTGTGATATATAATGAGGGTTATATTGTAGGAGATAAGACTTTAAATGGTCTCTTTGGCCGACCCGAAATTGCATCTTTTTGGGCTCTCATTTAACCAAGTAGGTGACATACCTACTTGTCACCTAGCAGCCTGTGCAGTCTCGCAACAATACATATATATCTCTGCTCTGATGCCGTATTGATAAAAGTTTTAATACATTGGAAACTAGTTTGACTTGGGAGAAAAGCTTAGTAACATTTCATAACTCGTTTGACTTAAAGACTTATTGTGATGACCCAAAAGGCCATCCCATATTTTTCTAGCTAATTTTATGTTCCAAGGTTGTGAAAACCTCTTTCTATCTCACCTCGATTTGTGTGCGCAGCCCGAACGTGTAGCCGGAAAGTCTTTATGTGAAAAACTGATAAAAATGATAATTTTGTATTAGAAACTTGAATAAAATTGACTTCAGTCAATATTTTTGGTAAACGGACCCGGACCCATGATTTGACGGTCCTGGAGGGTCCGTAGGAAAATATGGTACTTGGGCGTATGCCTGTAATCGAATTCCGAGGTCCCAATTACGAGAAATGAATTTTTAAAGAAAATTATTTTCTGAAAAAATATAAAAGTTTTTGAAAATGAAATTTGATGTGAAACCTGTGGTATCGGGCTCGTATCTTGGTTCCGGAGCCTGGTACAGGTTCAATATGATTTGTATGTGTTATATGTGAAGTTTGGTATGAAGCAGACATCGTTTGGCGTGATTCGGACTTTAAATGCAAAAATTTGATGTTTAAAGAAGTTTTGAGGAATTTCATTGATTTTTGGGTTTGATTCATCGTTGTAGCGTGTTTTATGTGGTTTGAAATCTCGAGCGAGTCCGTGTTAGGTTATAAGACTTGTTCGTGCATTTAGACGGGGTCTCGGGGGTCCTCGGGTGTGTTTCGAATAGGTTTCGGATCGATTTTCCTCATTTTCCACTGCTGATGCTACCTTCTGGTTTCCTTCTATGCGATCGCATAGAAGGATCCGCGATCGCATAGAGTGTCTGACTCGCCCAGTAAATTCCTTCACTGCGATCACAATAGTTGGTCCACGATCGCAGAAGCCAACTTACTCCTTATACGCGATCGCATAAGCTATTCCGCGATTGCGTAGAGCATTTTAAGCCAGCTTTATTTTCCTTCTACACGATCGTGCCTCGATTCCCGTGGTCGGGGTTCACAAAACACCTGCGCAGAATATAAGTTTGCAAAATAGGGGGTTTCACCATTTTAAACATATTTTGACTTCTAGAACTCAGTTTTGGGCGATTCCTTGAGGGTTTTTCACACAAATAAAATGGGTAAGTGTTCTTCCACTAGAATTAATTATATTTCATGAATTAGTTCTTGTTTACATCATTTAATTTGTGTTTTGGGTTGAGGGGATTGTGGGTTTTGAAAGAAAGTTTCTAAAATGAAAAATCATGATTTGAAAGACCAAATGTTATCGGAATTGGATAAATTTAGTATGGGTGAACTAGTATCAGAATGGGTAACCGGAATTTGTAATATTAGTCAGGTGCGGGCCCGGGGGTCGACTTTTGGGTCGATTTTTATAATTTTGTAAAGATTGAGACTTTATTATTCAAAATAGTTCCTTATACTTTTTATGTGTATTTTGAAGTTGTTTTAGTTGATTGTAAGCCGTCCGGAGGTTTTTCCACCCGAGAAGTCTATTTTTGATTACCGGGTTATCGTCTTTGAGGTAAGTATCTTGCCTAACCTTGTGTGGGGGAACTACCCCTTAGGATTGAGTCTTCCTTGTTGATTGTAGTCCGAGTATGCGAGTTTGCGAGTGTGTACTCGTACTTATTTGCAATTAAATTGCCATTTTAGGATTCTTAATTCTTATATTACCTGTGTATGATTTGTAATTATTACACTTGAACCCTTGGTTGTTAATTTCATTCCTTCCTGTTTAAATTAGAATTACTTGTTCTTGGATTCTTCGTTGGCTATTTGACTTTACTTGACTTAACTGAATATTCTAGTTCTCTTATCATCATGCTATATTTTCTTCCTAGCTTCCCTAATTGACTATAATTAGTGTCATTTAGCCTTATAGTGGACTAGCCGTAGTTGGAACATTTATTCGTTGGAGTCAAGCATGCCCGTGAGTCTTACATTATGATTTATATGACTATTCCCTTAAGTTCCACTTAGGTCTAATTGTTAGACATTTATGTTATTGGTATTTCCTTGATGTTTCCTATTAGTGGGCCTTTTGTTTTAAGCTGAGTGTTATTCCGTGAAGTAAACTGTCTAGGTGAGATTAGTTATAGTTGTTTTCCTTGCCGGGATGTTATGGTTTATGTTAGTGTCTATCCTGTTAATGTATGGTTTGTATTGTTGACTCCCTTTCCGGGATGTGATGGTTCCTATTACAGTTTATGCTGTGAGTGATATCGTTTATACTATTGACTTCCTTGCCGGGATGTTGTGGTTTCTATTACTAGTTATACTGTTAATGATATTGTTTGTATTGTTGATTCCCTTGCGAGGATGTGGTGATTTATGGGTCATATTGTTGGTTTTTCCTTGCCAACTGCTGTTCTTGATATTGTTTGGGTGAGGAAGAATGTAAAGCACGAAGGATAATGCCATGCCATGTTCATGATATTTAGCAAGAGGGAACATTCTATGCCATGTTTATGATAGTTAGCACGAGGGAACATTCTGTGCCATGTATATGATATTTAGCACGAGGGAACATCCCGTGCCATGTTTATATTATTTAGCACGAGGGAACATTCCGTGCCATGTTATGTTATGTTAGTGCGAGGGTACATTCCGTGCCATGTTATGTTATGTTACCACGAGGGGACATTCCGTGCCGTATTTATGCATTATTATTTCCGTCGTTCTTGTTTGCCATTTACTGCATTTATTGGCAAGATTTGATATTCCTCCTGTACTGCATGGAAATTTCTGAGTGACGGACTGAGTCCCGGTGGATAAATCTTGAGGAGATTTTTATCAAGGGATTTTATTGAAAAGTATTTTTGAAAAAGAAATGGTTTTGAAATGATTATATTTGAATGACTTTTACATCAAAGGTATATTTGAAAAGCACTAGTTTTGCCTAAAATGATATTTGAAAGTCATTTATTGGGAAAGCCTCTTTGGAAAGCTTCGTAGTTTGAAAGAAACTATGTTTTACATAATTCTCTCTATTAATTATACTTATATCTACTTTTGGAGAAAGTATATTTTCAAAGTAAACTCTTTCATACTAAAATGATTTTTATTTGCAAACGTTTTTCATATGAACTGCTGTTTAAAGATTTCTGCCAGTTATGGATTTTAATGGCTAAGGCCCGATGTGAACAAACTGTCGTGGAGTTGAGTTATCGGTGTTCTCTATTGTATTGTGTTTCCTTTCGATTCGGCTTGTTTTGCTGTCCATATTTCTGTGTATTTTTGTGCTGTTTCGTGATTGATTTCTGTAATTTCCTTCCGCTTTATATTTTCATTGTGGTGGATTGTCCTAAGAAGTCTTAGATAGATGTAACGTTCGGTCATTTCTATATTCATGTTATTTATTTTGTAGACCAGTGGTGTCTTGACTAGTCCCCGTCACTACTCCACCGAGGTTAGTTTTGATACTTACTGGGCACCACTGTGGTGTGCTCATACTACACTTCTGCACATTTTTATGTGCAGATCCCGGTATATATTGTGGTAACTATGTGGATGATTTCCTAGAAGACTCAAGGTAACATGCTGCTGCGTTCGCAGGCGTCAGAGTCACCTTCTTGTATTTATTATTCATACACTGTTGTGTCTACTTCCAAACAGTTGTACTTAGAAGTTGTAGAAGATTCGTAGAGCTTATGACTTGTACTACCGGTTTTGGGGAAGTTTGTACATTCTGTTGAGATTCTATATCGAGACTGCTAGCCTTCTTTTATTAATGTTGTTATTCAGTAACTGTTAGGCTTACCTAGTCCTTAAGACTAGTTTCCATCACGATACCCAACAGAGGGAAATTTGGGTCGTGACAAGTTGGTATCAGAGCTCTAGGTTCATAGGTGCTACGAGTCATAAGCGAGTTTAGTAGAGTGTTGCGGATCGGTACGGTGACGTCTGTACTTATCATCGAGAGGCTACGGAACTATTAGGAAAATTTCACTTCCTTCATTCCTATCGTGCGATTTTATTGACCTTGAAGTTTGAAGTTATCGTTCCATTCTCTCACCGATGGTGAGGACACGAACAACGATTCCTGATGATGTTACCTCGAAGCAAGTGTCGCAAGGGTTAGAGACATGGGCCAACGAGGAGCACGTGCCGCAGTTAAGATGCCTTCCAGAGCAGCCATTGAGGAGTCGCCAGTAGTTATAGTTGGGGAACAGGTACTAGGGGTGGTGCCTGTCGCTACCTCGGATTTCAAGAGACCTGAACGCAGTTTTGAGTATAAGTGGTACATTGACTGGGCAGGGTTGATTCTAGTGCACCAGTTTCTTCACAGATTAGGGGAGGAGTTCAGACTCCCATCGTCTACATTCCAGAGTAGCGAGGTCATATTGGTCAGGTTCCAGTTGTTATGGCAGCACGACATGTGGTTTCAGTTCAGCCCGTGGTTAGGACAGTAGTCTCTGAGGAAGAATACCCTTGACTTGAGAGGTACAGAAGTATCACCCTTCTATCTTTCAGTGGATTGGCGAATGATGCCCAGGGTTTCCTGGGGGAGTGTCACTATATTCTTCGTACTTCGGGTATTATGGAGATGAGCGGGATTGCTTTTGTCATGTCTCTGGTTCAGAGTAGTGGGTTGATCAGTGGTGGTGGCATATGAATTGGGGTCACCTGACTTAGTTAGCTTCACTAGCATGGATTCAGTTTTTGGAGATACCTTGAGGGAGGTTGCACCTCAGTTCCTTCGGGATGTACGGCACGTGGAGTTTGAGCAGTTGTGTCAGGGCTCTGTGTCACTATGGGAGCATCCGTTAGATTCAGTAGGTGGGCCAGACATGCACTTCGCTTGGTTGCTTCAGCTGGGAGATAAGTCTGTAGAGTCATTTGGGAGATTCAGGCATGATATTCGATTTTGCAGGACTCGAGAGTTAGAGTAGGATGCCTCGTTTCAACAGGTAGTAGGGATCTCTCACCGGTTAGAGCGCACGTGGGACCGGGAGAAAGAGGACAAACGAGATCAGGAAGAGAGTTCAGGGAGGCAATGAGGCCTCGTAGATCGGAGGAATCTACTGGTCCGTATTATGGAGGCAAGGCACGACACGATAGAAGTTTTGTGGGTCAACCAGTTCAGTTTGCATTACCAGCTTCACATGGGATTTCAGGTAATCATGGGTCTCATAGGATTCGTATCGTGTGTTTTTCCACATCCATGTCAGCAGCGAGATTGTTTTCAGTGTGGAGATGTTAGCCACAGGGTGAGAGATTGTCCCAGGATTCAGGTAGGTGTGTGGTAGCAGGGTATTCAGGTGAGTAAGGGGCACCTAAGAGGGGGAGGCCCGATCCGTTGATATGTTACATATAGTAGGCCGGAGGCCGATGTGCCAGATATTATCACAGGTATGTTTTGATGTGTTACAGAGGGGCATCAATTATATTTGATTATAGTTTTGCTGGTCGGGAAGAGTTCCCTTACTTGTTGTTTATTTATGAGTGAGTTCCATGTTTTGCACTCCATTTTGTATTTGCTCCTGTTGGGAGATTCTATGAGTAGTAGCCCGTGTCTATCATTGTTTATTTCATTCTTGATAGTGGTGAGACTGGAAGTGAGTCCTTTTTGTTCTTCATGGTAAGCTTTATGTGATTTTCTTGAGTATTTTGGTTACGAGTTGTGATTTGATATTCCACCGAGATGTGAGATCAGCTAGCGTTATGATTTTATCAGCTGAGATTAATTAGTTGAGACATTTCAATTGGTATGATATATTTTTGGTATGTGATTCAGAGTTGAGGGAGAGGTCCTCATGATATTTGGGATTCGATATGTTGGGACCGGGCTGAGTACCGCAATGGAATTTTATCAGGATGGAATCCTTGTGATTTGTTCATATGCTTTGCTTCTTCCTTGTTATATTGCTTTTGGTAAGTCGGTATTGATAAAGAGTTGTGCCTATGGGCTTGTTTGATAGTTCCTTTATATGTTTCCATTTTCATATTCAGTCATTTCGTTATGTGTTTTCTTTAGTTTAGTTTGTGGGATGTGTGCCCGGTGGTGTCAGTCGTGGCTGGTGACTCGGGTGTTTAATAATGAAGACTTCGTGTTCATTGCATCATTATCAGTGTTATGGGGTTTGGGAATAGAGTTCTTTCAGATGTGGGGCTAATTGCCAATGTCGAGTTGATTTCGGGCAGCTATTGTGATCAAAAGTGTTATGTGAGCCTATGTGTGATGTACTATGTTGTGTGGTCGTGCCTTGTGGGTGTAGTCATGAGTTGATGTAGCTTATTGAGGCTAATTCCGGATATGGATTTAGAATCGGGTCTTTTGTAAATGAGTAGAGGGTGAGAAGGAGAGGTATGAGTCTTATCAGTGGTGATGTGAAGGCTATATTGCAGTTGTGATTGTTTCATCAGGCTTTCGTGGGTAGGGGTGACGTGGGATAACCCGCGGGTATGTGTTAGAAGTGTACAATCAGTGATTGGATAAGTTCAAGGTGAATATTGGCACGTTCGAGGGCGAACGTTTGTTTAAGAGGGGGAGGATGTGATGACCCAAAAGGTCATCCCATATTTTTCTAGCTAATTCTATGTTTCGAGGTTGTGAAAACCTTCTTCTATATCACCTTGGTTTGCGTGTGCAGCCCGGGCGTGTAGCCAGGAAGCCTTTATGTGAAAAATTGATAAAAATGATAATTTTGTATTAGAGATTTGAATAAAATAGACTTCGGTCAACGTTTTTGGTAAACGGACTCGGACCCGTGATTTGACGGTCCCGGAGGGTCCATAGGAAAATATGGGACTTGGGCGTATGCTCGAAATCGAATTCCGAGGTCCCAAGTACGAGAAATGAATTTTTAAAAAAAATTATTTTTTGAAAAAATATAAAGGTTTTTGAAAATGAAATTTGATGTGAAACCTGTGGTATCGATCTCGTATCTTGGTTTCGGAGCTTGGTACAGGTTCGATAGGATTTATATGTGTTATCTGTGAAGTTTGGTATGAAATGGACTTCGTTTGGCGTGATTCGGACCTTAAATGCAAATATTTGATGTTTAAAGAAGTTTTGAGGAATTTCATTGATTTTTGGGTTTGATTCATCGTTTTAGTGTGTTTTATGTGGTTTGAAACCTCGAGCTAGTCCGTGTTAGGTTATAAGACTTGTTCGTGCATTTAGACGGGGTCTCGGGAGGCTCGGGTGTGTTTCGGATAGGTTTCAGATCGATTTTCCTCATTTTCCACTGCTGATGCTACCTTCTGGTTTCCTTCTATGCGATCACATAGAAGGATCCGCGATTGCATAGAGTGTCTGACTCGCCCAGTAAAATCCTTCACTGCGATCACAATAGTTGGTCCGCGATTGCAGAAGCCAACTTACTATTTATACGCGATCGCATAAGCTATTCCGCAATCGCGTAGAGAATTTTAAGCCAGCTTCATTTTCCTTCTACGCGATCGCGCCTCGATTCTCACGATCGCGATTCACAAAACACCTGGGCAGAATATAAGTTTGCAAAATCGGGGGTTTCGCCATTTTAAACATATTTTGACTTCTAGAACTTGGTTTTGGACGATTCCTTGAGGGTTTTTTCACACAAATCGAATGGGTAAGTGTTCTTCCACTAGAATTAATTATATTTCATGAATTAGTTCTTGTTTTAATCATTTAATTTGTGTTTTGGGTTGAGGGGCTTGTGGGTTTTGACAGAAAGTTTCTAAAATGAAAAATCATGAGTTGAAAGATCAAATGTTATAGGAATTGGATAAATTTAGTATGGGTGAACTCGTATCGGAATAGGTAATCGGAATTTGTAAAATTTGTCGGGGCGGGCCTGATGTGGGGCTAGAATTCATGGTTTAACACGTTATATGCCTTACATTTTATGTGCGTTAATGATAAAAATACACTTTCTATGTGCATAATGGAGTCTATTTCATGTGTAGGTGAATTGGAGACGGAAGCCAATCTAAATGGATGCAAAAACATCGAAAATACGCTCAAGAGGCGAAGAGGAGTGCACCGGGATATAGCCGGGCGTTTGAGCCTTAAGGCCAGGCCTAGCCTGGCGTTATCTAGGCGCCAGAGCCCAAACGTCAAGCCTGGCCAGGCGTTATCCAGGTGCTAGAGCCCAAACGCCAGCCATGGCCAGGCGTTATCCAGGCGTTTGGCCTGTAACGCCTGGCCCCTGATCCGGTCAAATCCAAGTTTTGAAGAGTTTTAAGTGTTTCCCGGTTGGAATAGAAGTCTCCTACACGTTTAGGGTGTATCCCAAACATATAAATAGACCTAAAAACACAACTTGAGAGAGAAGAATCCATCAAAGTGAAGAAAAGCCTGTGGATTAATACTCAGCAAAGCAGAAACACTGATTTTTATCTCCTTATTTCATTACTCTATAATTCAATTATGCAAGTTATTTTAGAATTGATTCTTATGAATATGAGTAGCTAATTTTCTTAATCTAGGGTTTTGGTGGAACCCGTTGGGGGATAAACTTATGGTGATATTAATATAGTTTGGTTGATTGTTCATCTCTATTTGTTCAACTACGTTCTTGTTGTAGTTAATTGAATGGCCATCAATTAGCTGTGCCTATTTAGTATGTATCTACTTGAGAGAGAGTGCATATTTAGGTA